>JAIUZE010070256.1:0-145420 GCA_022085475.1 Heliosperma pusillum
ATGCATTTATATATATATATATATATATATATATATATATATATATATATATATATATATATATATATATAGAATTAGGATCATGTGAGTCCACCCTATCTTTTTGAGTCCGTGAGTTCATGATACAATATCACAAGTTATACTAAACAATATCACGGGATATACTACACAATATCACACCACTGAACCACTTTTTCGCACACTATTACTAACTTATTTTTTCTCATACTTTTTTCACACCAATTAATTCCACTACCGAAACTCCGACAAACACCATCATTCTCTCGTCCTTTGATGCCGGAAAGTCACTATTATCGATGTGTCACCGAAGTTTATTATATATAGATTTTTTTTATCATATTTCCTCTACTAAGCATCTTTGCCCCCGACATTTTTCTTCATAGCTGACGACGAGACCCCTAATTTAACGACAACAATGACAAATTTTGTTGTGATTGGGGGTGGTATCAGCTCCGAGTAAGAGTAATGTGTATGGGTGGAGGAATATGAAGATTGAAAAGAAAACATGGGATAAGTAATAGGTGACGACGGTGCCGGATAATTGTTTGGTTGTGTCATCTAGGTGCTTGGATATGTCGTCGTTATTGGTGGGTGAGTGGTCGTCGTCAATGGCGATTAGTATGACATAAAATTTTTTTAAACTTTTTGTGCTATTTTTTTTCGTGATATTGTTTAGTATAAGAAGTGATATTGTATAGCTGGACTCACGGACTCAAATATTTAGGTGGACTCACCGGATCTTGCCTCTATATATATATATATATATATATATATATATATATATATATATATATATATATATGTATGTATTGGTATGCTATCCATATTACATGACCCCAAGTAATATCGTTAGTAACTGAATCGATCTTCGAATGTTTGTGCATAATTTCTTTAGAGGGCGAGGAGGTAAAAGATAGTTAACTGTAGTGTAAACATCGGTGGCCACTGTACATCTATGTCTGAGGCCAGGCCTAGGAGGATGGGTTGGCTGTGGTCGAGTTAAGTTGGCTGCATTTTTGTCAGGCTAGCAGTGTCGCCAACTGTAACTGTTTTTATTTGGGGTTGTACTGCTTGATACCGTTGTATGTATGTGCTATACCCTTGGACATATAGTCATTAAACGATGTTGTGTTTTGAATGTTGTGGATTTTAGGCTATACATCAATACAATGATCCAGATGGCAAACTTACGAGCCTCGATTGCCATTTTTCAAATGTATGCAAAGAACACACCCCAATGGACCATTATTTAAAATAACTAATCTAGCTAGCCAAAATACGTGGGATGTATTTGACCATTTATGTCAGCCACAAACTGACATACTTCATTTATGCATACCAAGTGAATATCATGAAACTGACATACTTCATTTATGCATACCAAGTGAATCTCATGCATACCCAGTTGGAAGGGCTAGCACTCTTTGGGAGACACAAAACAAGGGTGCGTAGCTGTGTAAGCAACCAGAATAGATCATCAGAGAACTTACTAACAGGTTTTTGCGGTTAAAATGGGGCAATGTTGTTGGCTACTTGTGTAAACCACTCTAAGCGTGATGCCAAACACTTTATACTGCAGTACACTTTCCATTTATAATTAACATTGCTGAGTATGCGTGGGCAAAGGGTGCACCATAATACGCAATACTTGTGGTGCCTCCCTTAAGATGCCTAGATTGAAAAAATAAGATGTCATAAGCAGCGTGCCTGAACGAATATAGTAGAGATGGTGTTAGGCACAGATATACGCATAAAGTAATTATATAGCAGGAAGCTTACTGTATAGTTACATGCTAAGCGATGATTCCTGCACGCTGCAATGCAGCGTATGAGACAATGTTTTTTTACAGAAGTTTGTGGCATGCCGCTAGGGCCTGGGGCTGCTATGACAGTGACCTGGCTTGACTTGCGGGCACGAGAAATTGCAACATATAATTTTCCGTGTGAGAAACATGGACGGGGAAGGTATATAGCTACTTGGCTAAGAGTCTGCCCCTGACATTTTTTAATCGTCATTGCAAAACTCAATTTCAAAGGGAATTGATTTCGCAGAAATTGGAAGGGGTAGTTTGCCGATGCGGCTGGCCGTAGCTTGATCCCTTGTGGTGGCCGGTTGTTATCACGCATTCAATTGAGTTACGATTGAATTTGTTGCAGATAAGTCGCGTACCATTGCAAAGGCCAAAAGATGGTTGTTGATTCCAGAGTAGAATGACCGGGCAGTTTTCTTTTAGAATTTGTTCATGAGGGCTCATACCACCTGGGCTGAGCTTATTTATGAACTCTGCTGGATAGATAGTACAATTATCGTCCAGCATTGAACCATAGCTTTTATAAGTAACAGGCAGGCCATGAAATGTGTGTATCAGGATGTTGTTTATGGAACCTACGTCGTCATTTAATGGATTTAATATGGCTCCAGTCATAAAAATGTCAGAGTCAAATGACTGCAGATCTAGACCTGGAAATGCTACAGATGTGAGCTCATTGACAGGATTTGGCCCAACTTCCTCTGGCTTCCTGACCATTTTGTCTGGTAGTTGAATGGATTCATACTCTTTTGATTGCAAGGCTCCATTTCCAAGTTTGAGTAGGAACGCAGCAAATTCAAGATCCTCATGTGCCCGTATATTTTCTCTTAGATGAAATTTGGTGAGTTGCGGCCATAATGTTGAGCTTACTAACTAAGCTAGCATCAAACAATCTCACTCTGTGATCTATGGGGGACCACATGCAATGTTTGCCGAAAATCCCCGCCAAAAACCACCACTTTACCACCGAACAACAACTTTGGATTACAGAGGTTCCTAAGCAGGAGGTCAAGAGATTTTAACGTTCTGCCTCCTTGCCATTGAGGCTTCATCCCATATGATTAGGCTACTTGCTTGAATTAATGCTTCTAAGCTGCTCTGTTTAGGAACGTCACATGAAAGTAAGACTTCAGAGTCAATGGGGATTTTGAAGCGTGAATGAGCGGTACGGCCCGATGGTATATTAGAAGCAGCAATGCCTGAAGTTGTTGGCAACACCACTTTGTCCATCAAACGTACCTCAGCATAGAAAGTGTTATATAAGAAAGTTTTCCCGGTGCCTCCCGGCCCATCTATAAAAACGCCTCTGCCTTTTCACCCCTACATGATCCATTATTGAGTTAAATGCTGTTGTCTGAGCTGCATTCAGAAGGTTGTCGCACCTGCCACAGCCTTCAGGAATCGGTGCCTTGAGTGCATCAGTAATGTCCCTAGTTCGCCGTAGGTGGTCATCATTACATGTTTCTAAATGTTCCAAGCCAAAGGATTTGAGAGATTTACCCATGGCTTCTAAATATTGCTCAATTGAGCGGGCTGTGAGGCGTTGCACCGTAAGAGGGCTATTTGCGGTAGTCGTCTGACAATGAACTGAAGTATGAATCCCACAACATTGCTGGGTCTTTTGGCTGGGAGAAAATCAACAATGTTGAGAATAGGCGTCGAAGTGCAATGGGCATCTAAACTTCACATGCTTTAGCTAAGCATAACTCAGCAGCGTCATCACGTTCAAGCAGACGATTTCTTATAGCCGCTTCCTAAAACGTTGCACATTGATAACCATCAACTGTTAGAAGATCCTCAAAAGATGTAGGGCCACGCACGTGCAGTAAGAGTAATCTGAGGAAATATCGTTCTCCTTCGGCTGGTGCCAGGAAAACAAGCCTGCCAATTACGAACACTTTGTTTTTCCTCTGTATCCAACATTTTTGTCCGGTGTCCCAACCATAGTGCTCTGTAAACTCCCCATATAGCAGCTTAGTGCAACCTTCTACAGCGTTGGCCCTATAGAATTCAGTAAGGGGTGTTCTACTCTTCTTGTCATCAACAACAATTTCGTCAAGGTTATCTGTTGGTCGTAGACGGAGTTGCTTCATATTAGGAAGATGCCCTTGGAGCGGCATCACAGGTGGATGGGTCTCAAACAGATCAAACCCAAAAATCCGCCATGCTGCTTCACACAGAGACACCCACCGCCCTGATTGGAACTGTTTTATTTCATCAATGGGTTTGTGCTGTCCACCATCCGTTATAGAAAATGAAATCTTGTCGTGGCCCTTGTATATATACTTGTATAGATATTTTACAGCATGCAATGTTGAGCAGACTTCAACATTCATGTGACAATCAAAGAGCACCAGTAAATATGGGTTATAAGTTATAACCCACCTGTTGTCTAGGTTCTGTTGGCGTATTACTGCACTATCACCAGCATCACGTCGCCTATATACAGGGTAACCTTCAGAGTTATTTGTAGTCTCACTCACAAAGGGTTTAGGGAATTCATACTTGTAGCGACCAAGAGTTTGTGTATGTGTCATGCATGGGCATTTTGGGTTGAGGATGCCACAGGGGCCATGCATCATGTGTTTAAGCACAGCTGCGCGGAGTGCCGGGTTACCGATTGTAGGTATTTCGGCCGATACAAAATTATCATAATCAGCGGGGCGCTGCAACTTGCTCCCAGGTTTAAGTATAATGAGGAAGTGGGCATGAGGGAGACCTCTCTTTTGGAATTCAACGACATAGACATAGGCAGCCACCTCTCCAAATGCGGCCTTGTCCGTAATTTGTTTCTTCAAAGCCAAAAGTTTTGCCCGAAACACCTGTGCCACTATCTCTGGCCGATTCTGCACTTCTTCACCTTCCCCAAGCTCTTGTTTAATCTCTGGCCAGTTTGCATTGCATGTCATAGTGACAGAAAAGTCTGGTTTCCCATAGTGATGTACCAGAGCCATTGCATTTAGGTACCGCTGCTTCATATCACGCGGCCCACCCAAGAATGTTGGGGGCAAGATAACCATTTTCCCAAGGCAGCAGAGCACTCGCCAGCCTCAACGGTATCAAGTATACCTTGATATAACTCTGCTCTTATTGTATCCTGGTTGTTTCAAACCTTGTGTTTTCTACTTTAACGTACATGTCAACCACATATTGTTGCAGACGGCGGCCGGCTTTGAGAAGCATGTTGCCCGGGCGATGCTGTAGTTTATAGCTGTAGTATTGTTTGCTGGACACTACCTTTTCTTTAGGACCACTGCCTTATTCTACACCTGTTACAACCATGCAGTAAAAGGGTTAATACAATTGACCAGTTTACTTCGTAAGGTGGCGAGATTAAATGTATTTATAATGGCATTTGTGGAAGCGCACATACTACAAGATTCATCTTGTAATAGACTCTGAAATGTTTGTGCATTTTCTAAGTTTCTCATTTAGGGGAATATTCCTCCTGCTAATGGATCCCCTTATTTCTTTTTCTTAAGTCCCTGCACCCACCCACATTCCCCATGAAGCACCAAACTAGGGGCTAAGACAAGAATAGAAGACACACAACATAAAACAAGAGCAAGATAAATAAACCCTGTATTCATGGCTACCAAGACAAGCACAGGTAGCTCTAAATGCAGTGAATCCTAAGCCAAACTCACTCACTAAGACAAGCACAAGTGAATGACTCTAACTTAGGCCAACAAACTAAGACTAGCACAAGTTTTGTTGAAGGTTTTGAGCTAACCAAGGCTGGCACAGGTTAACAAAGAAAGAGTAAAACTCTTGTTTTTCATTCAAGCATATTGAGTCTTTGTTACATCAAAAGGCTCTATATATAGAGCATTACATAGGATCTCCACCACACAACATAAAGCTATATCTAAGGGCTTGAAATGAGCCTTGAAATAACAACAAAATAGATACGAGCTAAACGGACTGCAAACAACTTCAGAAAAGTAGCTGAAAAAGCATCCTTGTCCCTTTCCTGAAATGGCAATGCAGTGCAGGTTGTTGAGGGGCTTGTCTTGGCTGTTTGTTGCTTCAAAAGGGACCTTGAGAGGGACTTCTACGACCTTCCCAACATCCTTATTAATTACTACTGAGGGTCACACAAAAAGTAAGGTGCTTTGTTCATTCATTGGTCTTGAAACCTGGCTGGCTCTCACAGTGACTCATCAACTTGTGGGCTGTTTTTCTTGGACTTCTAGGGATAATTTAGAAAACTTCTCCTGTACTTTTTGGTAGCCAAAGGTCTCAAATTGATGGGAAAAGGAGTTGGAGCCCTTGCTTGGACAGTTGTTGTAGGATATCTGGTCTAGAACTGCTACTGGTGTCTGAGGGTTCCTTCTGGCTGTTGCTGACTTGGGACCTTGTTACTCTGGTTGGCATGGCTTGTGTTGATGCTGTTGTTGCTTGATCATGAGCTCTTGAAGTTGTTTTGGCTGGACTGTGTGTTGCTTGGACATGGTGGTCTTTGGTTGCTTCTGAGAACTCAGCTGTTTGGACTTGGTCTGCCTTGGACTGAACATGGATGTGCTTGTTGGTTGTTGCCTGAACTGGATTGTCAAAGGAGGTTGCTCCCCTAGCTCCTGCTTCATCCTCCCCTGGTTGGAATGATTTGAGCCTCAAATCCTCAGGGTTCTCTTCTTCACTGTCATAGTAGGGGCTAAGGTCTCCTATGTTAAATGTACCATAAACTCCATACTCTCCTGGCAAATCTACCTTGTAAGCATTGGCTGCCACCTTCTCTATGATTTCAAAGGGTCCTTCTGCTCTAGGCATAAGTTTGTTTTTTCTTTTGCTTGGGAACCTTTCTTTTCTGAGGTGCAACCACACCAGGTCACATGCCTGAAACTTCTTCTTTCCTCTTGGCACCTTGGCTTTGATTTTGTATTGCTCATTAGTCTTCTCTATGTTTCTCTTAACCTGCTCATGCAACCTGAGCATCTGTTCCACCCTCTTCTTGGCATCATAGTTCAGTATTTCTTTAGGCACATTGGACAACTCTATGGGCATGAGTGGGTTGCTGCCATAGACCACCTCAAAGGCACTACAAGAATATAGTGTATTAGCGACGGAAATTTTGCGACGGATATGTAATCCGTAGCAAAAACATACTTGCGACGGATTTTGCGACGGGAATTACTATTTGCGACGGATTTGCGACGGATATTCCGTCGCAGTTCATTTTCACATATGGCGCCCTACTTTTCACATGGCGGGAAATTATGCGACGGAATTGCGACGGATTATCCGTCGCTAAATAAGATACTGCAACGGACTTGCGACGGATAGTCCGTCGCAGAGGTGAATAATTGGCTGACATATTGACCAAAGGTAGAAGACACGTGTTTTTTTCTGCGACGGAATATCCGTCGCAATACCTTATTTAGCGACGGACTTGCGACGGAAATTCCGTCGCAAAGGTAAATAAATGACTGACATGTGCTTTATTTCTGCGACGGACCACCCCTCATTCTTTCCCCTGCCCCTTTCCCCTCATTGATGAGTATTAAAGTTGTGAATATGTTAGTAAGTTACTACCTTTTCCCAAATTTTGATTGAAGACAGATCGACCCGTCTTAAGTTTAAGACGGATTAAATCCCCCTCATAAAGGGCAAATAAAGTGTAAGTGGGTTATCTCCTCACTTATCTCCTCACTTATCTCCTCACTTAAGTTTAAGACGGATTAAATTCCCATGCCGCCGCCCCCACCCCACTGCCACCCTCCCTCCTTTGAATTGTTGTAATTATTAATATAGATAATTATTATTACTCCCTCCGTCCCTGTCATTTGTCGTGCTTTACTTTTGTCACAATTATTAAGGAAATGTTGTTCATATATGATAGACTTAGTACCCGTTCAAGAATTACGCATTAGGTGTAATTCTTGAATAGTCCCCGTTTTGGGACTGTCTTTGAATCTTTAATGCCATTTAGGTGGTAAATACTAATCATTTTTTTAATTGTTATTTGACGATTAAGTTTGGTTGACAGTTCCTTTAATGTTCTCTGAATACATATGGAGAGTGACAAGTCATTCAACATTGTGTATTTGGAGAACTGTAGGGAATTGCTGCCGAATTTTCGTCTCATAACAATTAATTAAATGATTAGTATTTACTAATGGTATGAAAGATTCAAAGATGGGTTTAGGTTGGAGAGATAAGGACCCCATGAACTCGAATATTATTTTTTTTTTTGCAGGTGGAAGATGTTGTTGTTGTTGTTGTTGTTGTTGTTGTTGTTGTTGTTGTTGTTGTTGGAGGTTGGAGGTTGGAGGTTGGAGGTTGGAGGTGGAGGTTGGAGGTTGTTTGTTGTTTGTTGTTGTTGTGTATTAGTAGTTATTGTTGTTATTGTTGCTATTAGTAAACTTTTAGTTCTTGTTGTTATTGTTTTGAATATTTATTTAAGTCGATAATAATAATTATAAACGTGTATGTAGATTTGAAATGAAAAGAGTACAACGGGCATGGATGTATGAAAGATTGGATTGTAATAAAAAATTAAGGCAGGAGTTTGTAATGGGCGTTAATGAATTCATTAATTATGTTAAGAATCAAGAAGATTACGGTAGATGTAAGGAAATTAGGTGCCCATGTGTAAAGTGTAGAAATCGCAAATTTTTAGTCGAACAAGAAGTACGAAAACACCTAGGGCTTTGGGGCTTTTGCGATGACTATTATGATTGGGTGTGCCATGGTGAAAATTTTCCCGTTGAGGAGAGGTCTGACAATCCCTATAGGGATATGGTGGAGGATGCGTTGCGCGACAACATTAATGAAATTATAATGGAAAATGTTGACGCCGAAGTGGTTGATGAATCTCCAAATCCTAATGTACTAGCCTTTTTCAAAATGTTGGAACATGCCAATAAACCGGTGTATGAGGGGAGTCGTATCTCTCTGTTGCAGTCAGCTTCCCGGTTGGTAACTTTGAAATGTGAATACAATTTACCCCACAAATGTGTAGATGGTATCGCGTCATTTATAGGGGACATTATTCCTGAAAATCATGTTATGACGCGTAACTTCTATGAAACCAAAAATATTCTTAAAGCTCTTCAACTGCCTTATGAAAAGATAGATGCGTGTGAAATAGGATGTATGTTGTTTTGGGATGATGATAGTCTTCTCGATAAGTGTAGAAAATGTGGTAAAGATCGATATAAAAAACAAAAGAATGCAAATGGCAAAAGGGTTGGGAAAAATATTTTAACTTATTTCCCAATAGGACCGCGTTTGCAACGACTTTATGCCACAAAACTAATTGCGGCAGAGATGCGGTGGCATCATGAAAATCCACGTGTCAGCGGGATAATGTCTCATCCAAGTGACGGCGAGGCTTGGAAACATTTTGATCGCATTCATCCTTCTTTTGCAAGTGAGCCTCGAAATGTTCGACTTGGTCTTTGTACTGATGGTTTCGCACCTTTCGGTCAATACGGAAAGTCGTACTCCTGCTGGCCGGTAATGCTAACTCCATACAATTTACCACCCTGGCTATGTATGAAAAGACAGTTTATGTTTCTATCATTACTTATACCCGGTCCGAACAGTCCCAAAAAACATCTTGACGTTTATTTACAACCGTTAATTCGCGAGTTGAAGCAGTTGTGGGAGACAGGGTTGTACACATACGACGTCTCTAGAAAGCAGAACTTTGATCTTAGAGCCGTACTATTATGGACTATCAATGACTTTCCTGCTTACGGCATGTTATCGGGTTGGTCAACTGCTGGTGAACATGCGTGTCCATATTGTATGGAGAAGGAGACTAAGTCGTTTTGGCTTTATAAAAGTAGAAAATGGAGTTGGTTTGATTGTCATAGACAGTTTTTACAACCTGATCATGTTTTCCGCAAAGATAAAGTTAATTTTCGAAAAGGACGAGTTGAGAAAGATTTTGCTGCTACGAGATTAACGGGTGAAGAAGTGTGGGATTGTGTGAAGCATTTTCCCAAAGTTGTGGATGCAAGTAAAGCTGAATTGGACTCGTTAAAAGTTTCTCGAGTTGGGTGGTGGAAACAAAGCATTTTTTGGGAACTTCCTTATTGGAGAACACTATTAATTCGTCATAACCTTGATGTAATGCATATCGAGAAAAACGTTTTCGAGCAACTGATTCACACGGTGATGAATGTGAAAAACAAGACAAAGTTTACCCCACAAGCACAAGAGGACATGTTGACCGTTTGTTCTAAACAGCGAAAAATGGATTCATTCATTTTGAATAAAGAACAAAAGAAGGTGTTGTGTGATTGGATATCCAATTTGAGATTTCCGGACGGTTATGCTTCAGATCTGAGTAGATGTGTTGATAAACACGAGTTGAAACTACATGGATTGAAAAGTCATGATTGTCACGTGTTTATGGAGCGTTTACTTCCAGTGGCTTTAAGGCACCTTCTTCCGAAGAATGAGTGGAATGCTATAACTGAGCTTAGCCAATTTTTCAGAGATTTGTGTACTTCATCGATACAAGTTGAAAAAATAACTACTCTCGAGAACAACATTGCCGAAATCATTTGCAAGTTAGAGAAGATATTTCCACCATCTTTTTTTAACTCAATGGAGCATTTACCAATTCA
Organism: Heliosperma pusillum; assembly: GCA_022085475.1. Lineage (NCBI taxonomy): Eukaryota > Viridiplantae > Streptophyta > Magnoliopsida > Caryophyllales > Caryophyllaceae > Heliosperma > Heliosperma pusillum. The sequence goes on from JAIUZE010070256.1 coordinate 10,412, forward strand.
TTTGCCGTATGAACTGAAAATGGGTGGTCCAGTGCAATATAGGTGGATGTATCCTTTTGAGAGGTAATTAATTCCACAATTATCCAATTTTAACTTTAATTATTTCAGTCTATCTTATCCAAGTTTTTTATAGGTTCTTAAATCATTTGAAAAAAAAGATTGGAAATAAAGCGCGTGTTGAAGGTTCTATATGCAACGCGTATTTGCTTGAAGAAATTGCCAATTTCTGTTCCTTTTATTTTGAAGAGAACGTGGACACAAAAGCCAAGTATCTCGACGTACGCTCGAAAGAGCCTACGTATTCTACTTTACCCGAGATTTTTCAAGATCACGGGGGAATTTGTTCTGGAAAGTGTCGTGAAAGATTTTTAGAAGACAACGAATATGAGCGTGCACACTTATATGTTTTATCTAACTGTGATTTAGAAGAATTGAAGCATAACGAAGTGTAAGTAAAAAAATCGTCCTTTGAAACTTTAATTATTAATAATTAATTATAACAACATGCATGTAAAAACTATTACTTAATTCGACATTTTTTATAATGAATATATAGGATGTTTGAAAATTATATCAAAACAGAATATCCCCAATTTCTCACAGCCGAGGATATTTGGAACAAATTTGACACAAGATTTCCCCAATGGTTTAGAGGACAAGTAAGTACATACTACATACTAACACCAGATTACTCTTTTTTTTCAATTTTTTTTTAATACCTGAAGGTATTATAATATGTTAATAATTTAACAATGATAGGTAAACAACTTAAAAGATCCAGTTCTCATAGCCTTAGCACAAGGTCCTTCGAAAAGGGTGCGAACATGGAAACGTTATTTCATTAACGGATACAAATTTCGCACTTTCAAAGATGGGTTAGATTTGGAAAAATCTACACTTAATAATGGAGTATGTGTAAGTTCGACTGAGGGAGCTGACTACTATGGAACACTCAACGAAGTTGTTGAATTGTCGTACACAGGCGAAAAAAGCACATATAATGTTATTTTATTCAAATGTGATTGGATAGATAATTCTGAAAAAGGAATGCAAATACATAAGGATTATAAACTTGTGGATGTTAATCGAAGCAGAAAATTTCCGAAATATGATCCATTTGTGTTGGCTTATCAAGTTGAACAAGTTTATTATACTTCATATCCAAATATCAAAAGAGATAAAGATAAGTGGTCAGCAGTATTCAAAACTAAAGCCAGATCGCATGTTGATGCACCTATTGTCGAATCTGCGTTTCAAGAAGATGTTATTAGTAGTGAGACACTACTATCAATAATTGAAGTGGCAGATGATAATGAAATTATAGAGGAGGAGGAAGAAGAAGCTCAAGTAGAGGACAATAATGAGGAGAAGGTAGAAGAGGAGGAGAAGGAGGATGAGCAGAAGCGGAAGGAAGACGGAGCAGAAGATAAAGAGGAAGATAAAGGAAGATAAAGAGGAAGAAGAAGATTTTATAGACTCCCTTTTTAAATACAACATTTCCGAAAACCAATATTTAAGTAGTGATGATGAATAAGATTATTTCTAATTCTTATATTAGTTGAAACTACTTTTTCTATATGTGTGGTCGTTTGTAAAACAATTTATAGTTTTTATTATTTATTAATACCAATATATAGTTTCTTGTCATTTAATTGTACATACATGTTTGTTAATTCATGACAACTTTGAATAGTTTAGTTTTTCTCTATATGGCGGGGAGGACGAAGAAGAGGTAGTACTAGTAATGTAGGAAACAGAGGGCAGGAGGATGAGAATGAACAAGTGAATGACAGGAACGTGCCACCGCCACAGGTGAATACTACTACTCGCAGAGTCCGCCTCGATCCGGATGAGGAAACAGGTGTATGGTAAGACTAGTTCACTTTTACTTTAATTGTTTAATCATAATTATGATTATTCAAAAATCATAATATTTATATATAATGTATGTATTTAACTATGATCATTAATTTCAGGTTCAGTGACGCAGATGTGGTTAAACTGATCTCGGAGACCATAATCTGCGGGTACAAGGAGCATGCGCCATGTTGGAAAGAGGCGTCAAATAATTTGCGGTCGTCTTGGTGGAACTGGTTTGAGGTATAATTATTTAAAATATTATAATTATATCTATTTAAATTTGTTTTTCTCAATTTATCTTTGTTATTGATTTTTTATTTTTTTATTTATTCACTTAATATTTTCCTAACTTTATGTTTTTAATGATGACAGCAAAAGGTTTCTTTCGATCCTCGCCATACAGATATGGTAAGGAAATCTTGGGAAGACGCCATGAAGACCCGTTTACGTCATATGATCTACCGAGCCTCGCAGAAAGACGAGGAGCACAGGCCGAGTTGGATTCCTTTGGACTTGTTTAGAAAGCTTAAGAATAGGCCTGTCGAAGATCCTGGTTTCGTTGTGAGATCTCAATCAGGCGCGGCTAATCGTAGATCGGGATGTGAAGAGAAGGGAAAGGCGTTGCCTACTCACATTATGGGTAGAAAAAACACCTTGAGAATCATGGACGAAATGGTAAATCTAAATCTTCTTTCATTTTTTATTTATTTATCTAATTATAATTTAATACTTATATATATGTTATACTAACAAGTATTTAAATTGTAGGTCGATAAATCTTCAACTGGTATCCCAAATGCGGTGCAAGTCTTAGAGAAGACAAAGAAGCACCCGTTCCGTGGATGGTTATCAAAAAAACCAGCTCAACTCTATGTAAGTTATGCATTTTTTTGTTAAGTGATTTATGTTTAATTTGTCATTTATATATTTAATTACATTAACTACTTAATTTAAATGACAATTACTAATTCTGAACTTGTTTGTGATGCAGAATAAGATCATATCAAAGAAGTCTGAGCTTCAAACTCAAGGAGTCGAAAACATCGACGATAATGAGATCTATTATGAGGAGACTGGATTTGACGAGAAAGGAAGATGCTACGGATTGGGACCAGCGGCGAAGCATTTGTTTGACCATCATAGGCACCCTGTTGCTACCTCAAACCCGACTCAGGGCACCCCAAGTTTCGCTACTAAGCTGTCAAAGGAGAATGCTGCACTTAGACAAGAGCGCGACGAGCAGGCTAAAGGATTGCAGCTATAGAAGAGTACTTGAGTCAGGTTGCAAGAAATTCTACTCAAAACTGCAGAACTGGAGGTCCTAACCAGGGTCGAGACGACTTTGATGATGATAGGGGCGATAATGCTAGGTCCAACCCATTCACCCCTTTCCCTCCTTTCCCTCCAATCACTCCACTGACTTGAGTGATTAGTTAACTATTTGGTACTTTGAACCTTTTATTTGTAAGACTTTAATTACTTTCATGATATAAAATCAAAACTTTGTTTGGTTTTGTGTTAAATTAGTAACTTTGTTGGACGCGTAACTGCTGGAAAACTTCTGTAATTTGCAGGTTTTTTGTCGTTTTAACGCGTATAAGGGGATGCAGGAAACAGGCGGATGCTGGAAAATACAGGCTTTATTGCGACGGAAATTCCGTCGCAAACATTGACTGACTTACAGCCAAGTCAAACACGAAGTCAATACTTGCGACGGAAAGTCAACCTTTTGCGACGGAAATTCCGTCGCAAACGTTGATTTTATGTTTGACTTGTCAAACATTCAGTCAACTTTTGCGACGGAATGTTAACACTTGCGACGGAAATTCCGTCGCAACAGTTGACTTTCTGTTTGACCCCAACTCAAGTCAGTCAACTTTTGCGACGGCTACTCCGTCGCAAAGGCTTGACTATCCGTCGCAAATATGTGCGACGGAATAATCCGTCGCAATTACTACTCTTTGCGACGAAAATAAGCGACGGACACTATCCGTCGCAAATCAGTCTTTAGCGACGGAAATTCCCTATCTAGCGACGGAATAATCCGTCGCAACTCGAACTTTATTTTGTAGTGTTTGTAGTTGGGTTAAGGTTCGGATAATGTGAAATCTAGTGGAATTTAAATGGCACCTGATTACATATTTCGTTCCATGAGACGTGATTCATCGAATAGTTTAGTAACCAAGTAATTGTATATTGTAGCTTGTGGTTTCAAAGTTGAGGAGTTCGTGGTTAAGCCTAATTTGAGTTGGTCGTCGGGAGAGGTAAGGACTTTTACCCTTTTTTAAAATTAAATAAGAGCATGTTCGGTATGACATTTAAACTGTTTTCTATACTATTTGGTAACGATGAAGTTGTACTCGCATTTGTGAAATTTGAATATTGATTTATGTGACTATGGGTCACCCATTGGAAATGTTTGGCGCAAGCTGTCTTTGAACTATTGTAGCAGACTCTGAGAGTTCTGCTGGTCTAGAAGGTTTTAAGGTGCGTCTAAGACGTTCCTGGGATTACGTCCCGAAAACTGAACTCTTGGCCCGAGTTCCATTTGGGTGGGGTTTGACCGGCCCCCACTCGCTAGGGAGTTAGACTTTCTCCTTTGGCAGCCTCATCCTACTGACTGTCCAAATGTGAGAGGTGCGCACTATTATAAGTCTGACTAAGCACATGTGGTACCTCTAGACCGTGACAAGGGTAGGACCTTGGCACACATATGGTTAAAAGATGCTTGTGGTTGGTTTGAAAATGATGGTTGGATTTACAACTGCCAACTGTGGTTTCTGGTTTTGGAATGTATTTTTGTTATTCTGGTTTTAAATATTGTTTCCTTTTAAATTATTGTTTTGTAAACTGTTGTTTTATTCGTAAACTCCTTACTCAGCTTTGCTGACGTCCTTAATGTTTTGGGTGTTCCCCCTCTGTAATCTGTACCTCTTTATTGTTTTGAGGTATAGCTGCAGGTTGAGATAGAGCTGGAGTCCTTAGAAGTCGAAATGTGTTAACTGCTTCCGCTGTCATATTGTAATATGTAATTTTATTACGGCTGTACTTTGGGTTTGTATATTGATTATAACGTCTCTGTAATTTTGGCAAGTTTTGTATGTAAACACTATTTTTAATCTAGCCAAAAATATGGGGTGTTACAATTGGTATCAGAGCGGTTAGGTCTTGGTCAGACATTAGGATCCTCATATTCTGATGTCGAGTTATCTAGAGCCGTATGCTACAGTGTGTTTGTGTCTAACCTTTTCAGTTCTCTAAAAGTGAGTTAGATTTCGGTTTAATTGCCAATTCAGTTTAATGAAGATCAGTTGTTGAATCATTGGAGCTTAGAAGCTGAGAAGGGTTGGATAGTCGTAAATGTATGTTAATTTGGTTAAACGAGGTTTCAACTGCTATAGATTGCTGTGGGGAAAGAAATATGGACTTTTGGTATTTACAATGATCTTGAAATTATGTTATGTTTAAATGGAAATATTGTTATTTTGTCTTTTGTGTAGTGGAGTTTACGATAAATTTGTGCTATATAGTTTAGGTTGGTGATCGAATAGGAACATATTTGAAATTTGTTGGGACTTAGAATACCCGGTAAAATTGTAGCATTTGGTAAACTGTGGCTTAATGAGGGTGTGAGGGAGATAACGTGTATTCTATTTGGATTGGATGCTGGTTTCTGATAACTTGTGTTTAAGTGACTTGAATTGGAGAGTTTAGATGTATATTGTAGTTTACTGTCAAAGGAGGTTAGAAATAGGGTAGAACAGTTACTAGGTGTGGCGTGGTTAATAAAATGGATATAAAGAATACAACTAATCTTATTTTGGCCTCTGTCTACTTTTGCCGTATACTATATGTCCAAATTTAATTATTGACTTATCATTTAATATGATGGACTTAGTGGTTATATAAGTTGGTTTATTTTGAGTATGAACGGTTAAAGAAGTCTTTGGTGGATGAAGTTGGTATTGACTTACTATTGAGGAGTACAAGCGATACAAATTTTAGGAGTATTTGCCTTTGTCCTCTTAATGGTGTGGATTTTTTTTTTTCTTATGAGATATGGGATGCTATGATTCTATGGAGGAATTATAATATGACCTTCAAAGTTAAATGAAACATGAGTTGAAAAATATTGTACAATAAAGGTTTAATTAAATGGGATAATAAAGTACAGTTTAGGTCTGGATGATGATTTTTGCGAGAATTATTTTAGTGATGGACATATTTTATTTGGTGGTGTTATTTAAAATTAACTCTGTGAGTATGATATTGATTTTGAGTAAGTTTGGTATTGGTATATAGTTGGTACATAGCATATGAGTAGCTATATATATATATATATATATCCGCTTAGGTATCTTTGAAATTGGAAAATGTTTTGAGGTAGAAGAAGCTTAATGTGACTTATTGAGGAAATTGTTTGGGAATTTCTATTTGAACAAAGTATATTTGGTAATAGGTTGAATTATTGGAACGTATCAAAATTGTGGGCCATTACAATAACCTTGGTAGAATTAACGTACAGTGACATGCATTTTGAGTTAATAGACATTGGGAAATAAGTAGAAATGAACTTGAATTGTTAGATACGTAATGAATTTGAGGAAATGGGAAACGAACATGTACGATTTGATGTAAGATTATATTGACTACGATGGTGTAAGGTGATCAATATTGAGGTGTTTTAATTTTAGTTAGATGGTGTAAAAGTGTAAGGGTGTACAATTTGTGAGAAAAACAAAGGATCGACGACTTTGCTGGATGAAAACAAACTGTGTGAGGGACACTAGCTTACTTAAGGTAATAGGTACCTTCAATGTACATATGTTTAAGAGATAAGGATTGATAGAGTGAATTTTATTGGCTCATTGTGATTAGTTTATTGGTCTCTTGTAACGAGAAATATTAGGCTTGGTTAAATAGGTAATGGTTTGATGGTCACTAAGGGTTTTACAAATATCATTGTTTGATGACTTAGAGATGACAAATGAAAGGAATTTGTAAAACAAAAAGTGATTTAATTTGAAGGCTAAGGATAAATGAACGCAGGGAGTATACCATATTGTGAACTAATATCGAACCAAACTTAGTGCGATGAAGGATAACTATATGCTGGGGTTTCTTTGTTAGTAATGAGAAGCAATGATTGGGACTATGATTTAAATATTGAAAAAGGGCAAGAATGGAGTTGAACTTGGTTGCCCGTTCAGATTGTCATTTTTCATATTCTTAGCTTTGTGGGCGAGAAACTTTGGTGAGTAGCATGTAGCTTTTGAAAGTATGAGATTTAAGCAGTGAATTTTGGATCAGTATGAATATATAGTGCAAATGTGGTAAAAAAAAAAATAGGTGGTAGTATGTGAATACCCTATGCACATTTGAGTAGTCCCGAGGCTAGGGTGCTCGTATGTTGAGTTGAATTGTATTTCAAAGGAGGTAGGAAACATTGTACTTTGACATTTTTTTCACATACCCGACGTTTCAAAAAAAAAAAAAAAAAAAAAGTCTTATTTGTACCATCTTGTTGGTGATTTTGGGAAATTGTGTAACACTATATTAGTGAATGCTTTTTTAAGGTTAATCTTGAATCTATGCCTTATTAATTGCCAATACACATTGGAAAGTCTGTTTTGTGGCTATGTTTGTGCTTGATGCATAGTGGTGCTTGTTATATATGCACACCCTACTGCATTGGAATTTAGACGTGGATTCCTGGTTTTTGTATGTGCTTGATGCACATTGGTGGTCATTATGCCCTAGTGCATTTTGGGTATTTAGTTCTGAAATTGATCCATGTGTATCTGTGGTACAATGATACAATGATGTACCTTTGTACTTTCCGCGTTGACTTTTGTCACGTTTGTATGTTTTGATAAAGTTAGAAAATTTTTACTTAGAAAACAGTATAAAGTTGAGCACGACCCAGTAATAGTGGTTGAACAATGGTCCGAGTTAGAAATGTAATATATGTGTAGCTATTTACACTAAATGATTCGATAGATGTTCGTAAAGGGACCTATGATCAAGGTAGTGTTGTTGGAAGTGTGAGAAATGTAACAAAAAAAAAAAAAGTTATTACGAGGATATGGATTTTAGGGCTTTGGCCTTGATTAAATAGAGTTTGACACAATTGAATTTATTGTGTGGTAGCTGTAAGTCATTTTGACTTTTAGATGGGTTGTGGAGATTTCGAGTTATCGAATATCCTTATATATTGTAAGTTTGGTCTCGTTTTATGGGGGGATTTGATTTGATCATAAGAAATGATCTAGGCATTTTATTGAAATATTGATGTGGTCATATTATTGGTATTGGTTTGACTATTTGGTTAAAAAGCTTGAAATTGAAGTAAGGATTTAGAGATTACACTTCGACTTATAAGGATAGTCATTTGCAAATTTTGGAGATAAGGAGTGAGATATATTTAGAGGTAAAACTTTCATAATCAGTTATGTGGGATAATAGCAATGTTGGAAAGGCTACTAGGGAAGTAAAATAAGTATCAATTATCATTATCATTATCATTATCGTCATCATTACGTCTAAGGAAATCTACGTTCTGTGGACGAAAAACTTTCTTTTAACGGGTAATGAACATTTCAAACTCGCTTATTATGTAATTTATGGTTTGTCATCTTAGGATGTCGCATGTCATCTTGGGTCTCTTTACTTGTGTGTGATGCACACATATATGTACTTAATGCACACAGACGGTTGATTAGTGATTACCTGTGCGAATTGCATACTTGTATAAGTTATAATAATTAAACTTGTGAATATATTTTTGGTTCTATGTAAATGGGGAAAGAAAATTTGTCACCGATTGTGCTTGGTAGTAATATTTGGAAATAACCATCGAGGTTGTACGACCTAGTGAGTTTCTGCGACGGAGTGTTGCCGAAGGTCTATATGGTGGAGATAGGGCGAATATGATTGTTTTGATGACTAAAATGGTAATACAGCATATAACATTATGTGACTCGATTGCTTGACATAAGGATTGTATAAACGGTTGTTGTCTGTTGCTAAGTCCACTTGATAATAGATAATTGTATAAGATAAGGGTGAGATTTACATAAGAGAGGATAATAGCTCGTTTCATAGAGTTCCAAAGCTATCATTAATGGAGAGGTATACATTTATGTATATGAGATGAGATTAAAGTAAACATATTTAGATGTCGATTAGATTCTTTGTCTTGGTTCATAAAGATGTTTGAGATGAGGGTAACAATATTATAATAGCGTTAAGCTAGTATGAGTATTAAATGGAGATCATTTTTTTTTTTACTAAGGTTGGTGGATGATTATTGCTTATGCAGACTTAGTATTTGCTCAACGGAGGTGGAAGGATAATATGATATGGAACACCCTTGCATTTTAAATGAGGGTCAATAATACTCATTACATATGCATTACATCAGATGTCGTATGATTATGATATTAGTGCTATGTTATTTACATAGTTCAAACTTCGAGGACGATGGTTTATTTTAAGGGGTAGAGAAACTGAATGTGTACCTTCTTTATGTGTTATTTATGATAATGTGTCACTCTTTTAAAATGTAATTTTGATTTCTTATTGTTATCTGTGATCTCGATTATGCAGGGGTACACATGGTGTTTTATTAGTGCTTATTGCACAACCATGGTTATTGTTATTATTGAGATTGGTTATATTTATATATTTTCGTAGATTGTGATTGTGTGTGCATAAGGCACACAAATGGTGGTCTGCTGGTGCGTAATGCACACTTATGGAGATTATTGGTGAATTCTGAACACATCTTTCTACTTCTTGAAAGAAAGAAAAAAAATATTTTATTATTATCCGACATGCTCTTAATTTTCTTATTGGTCCTTTTACCTTGGAGTTGAGGAAACGATTAGAAGTTTGGGGTATATTGTTATTGGTAGTATTTTGTGGAATTGAAGGATTGTAGAAATGTGAGATCACTTTAAGGTTGCAACCCCGATTGGACTTACGGCTATGTGGAATAAGTGAGTATTTGGTTGAAATAGGGAACCCCTTTTCTTTAGTGTATGTTTTAAGCTTCGAGGACGAAGCTTTATCTTAAGGAGGGAAGTCTGTAACACCCCGTTATTTTTCGAGTTAATGTGTAACGTGTTATATCCACATATTATAAAGGGTTTGTACTTCAAATCAAAAATCTTAAAAGATCATTATCATTATGGAAAGCAAAACGATTATCAACTTTTGGGAAAATAATTTTTATGGACTATTTTGTAAGTGAATATTTGTTTGAAACTTACTTTGGTTTTTAGTTGGACTTTGACCCAACTAATGACAAAAATAAAATTTAAAACCTAGTATATATTGTATATTGTTCTACCGCTTCATTCCCTTCATTCCCTTTAATTTGGTTTCCTTCTTTTAGAAGACATTCATTCTTCCTGGTCTCTTCATTCCCTCTGCCTTTCTTCTGATTTTTCTGGTCATACACCAAGATTTGACCCGAATACAGCCTTCGATCGTCCTTTACTCCCTCTATTGTATTATATACATTGTAAGTATTTCATTCAATATTGTTTTGCTCAGTTTTATAAATTAGATAACACGATTTCACTTGCCCCAAATTTCTTATTACGGTTCGGGGTTGAACGAGAGTATGTGATAGCGGGTTGTTACCGTGTGACCAAGTATTTAGTATTTTATTATCACCTAGTTGATAATCTTGTGTATTATGCCGATTGTTATTACCAGCATGTGTACCCAAGTGTGAATTGTGGCTAGTGAGATTTGTTACTTATTTATTGACCAAAATAATATGGACTTCAGGGAATCGAGATGTTAGAAATTTGATTCGGAAGTATTGTCAATGGGTTAGTGAAGCACGTTGGTTGGTGATTTATAATGGATTATTTGGAGTTTAATTATAAATTAGGATTAGTAGTACGTTTATTTCATATTGGGTTGTGCTACTCTTGCGAGTTTAGACGTTTCGTAATTATCATGTTACGGATAATCATTATATAATTTGAATCACTTAAGGAATTGGGACTTTGGATTATATAGTCTTTAATTTGCGTTGACAATGTCAATTTTGTAGTTGGGTTAAGGTTCGGATAATGTGAAATCTAGTGGAATTTAAATGGCACCTGATTACATATTTCGTTCCATGAGACGTGATTCATCGAATAGTTTAGTAACCAAGTAATTGTATATTGTAGCTTGTGGTTTCAAAGTTGAGGAGTTCGTGGTTAAGCCTAATTTGAGTTGGTCGTCGGGAGAGGTAAGGACTTTTACCCTTTTTTAAAATTAAATAATAGCATGTTCGGTATGACATTTAAACTGTTTTCTATACTATTTGGTAACGATGAAGTTGTACTCGCATTTGTGAAATTTGAATATTGATTTATGTGACTATGGGTCACCCATTAGAAATGTTTGGCGCAAGCTGTCTTTGAACTATTGTAGCAGACTCTGAGAGTTCTGCTGGTCTAGAAGGTTTTAAGGTGCGTCTAAGACGTTCCTGGGATTACGTCCCGAAAACTGAACTCTTGGCCCGAGTTCCATTTGGGTGGGGTTTGACCGGCCCCCACTCGCTAGGGAGTTAGACTTTCTCCTTTGGCAGCCTCATCCTACTGACTGTCCAAATGTGAGAGGTGCGCACTATTATAAGTCTGACTAAGCACATGTGGTACCTCTAGACCGTGACAAGGGTAGGACCTTGGCACACATATGGTTAAAAGATGCTTTTGGTTGGTTTGAAAATGATGGTTGGATTTACAACTGCCAACTGTGGTTTCTGGTTTTGGAATGTATTTTTGTTATTCTGGTTTTAAATATTATTTCCTTTTAAATTATTGTTTTGTAAACTGTTGTTTTATTCGTAAACTCCTTACTCAGCTTTGCTGACGTCTGACGCGGGGGTTTTTGTCGCCCTTCCCCGGCCAAAACAAATTTATAAACTCAACTACTAATGTAGTAGCGGTAGTCGAGGTCGATCCACAGAGAGGTCAAGGTCGAATATTAGTTCGTCTTAAATTATAAGCTAGCTACGCAAATCAAGAAGTGGTAGAAATTAAGCTAAGCAATTAAACTAAATAACCAAACTAATGACTAGCTAAGTCTACTAACTAATTAAACAAGTAATAGAAATTGCGGATTAAATAATAAAGAAAGGTCTAGGGTCCGATTTTCTCCACTAACATGCCTTATTTACCCTCATGAATCCCGTCAACAAGTCATTAGGTCGTTGCTTAGGGGAAAACGCCTCTAAGTCGCCTAACACCTCCCTCCCGGGTTCGCGTTAGGACGGTAGTTATCCCGATCACCTCCCTCCCGGGTTCGTGACTCGGAATCCCCTATCTGTTGGAGCTAGTGTCCTGCAGTTAGTGCAATAACATAAATAAATCTCTGTAGGTTCACAGGGTATACTTTGTATAATAATCAGTTGATTAACGTTTATCAATAACGGTTGGCTTGCTAGATAAGTTTGACGTTATTGTCATACAGATGGCGGTGATCAACTGGTCCCTAAAAGTCACACCTATAGGATGTGTTTGAGAGATGTGATTATTTGAGAAAATGATCATATTGATGCCCAATTAAATTACTAAAAGGTTAGTCAGTGTATTTGACTAAAAGGTTAGTCAATGTGATGATGAGACGATTATTTAATAATGATTAAATAAAGTTAGCTGAGACGAATTAACTGTAATTCGTAAAATTGAATATAAAAGGTTATATTTAATTATAGTATATAATGTAAGCTAATTAAACGTAAACCGTTATAATTAATTGGAAAATTATAAATATACGGATATTTATAATTAATGACGGATTATAATGTCGGTCTATGTAAAACGACGATTATAAGATATTACATTATATTGGAAGCTAAAATGACCGAAACACGGTATCCAGATACACTCGGGTTTTCGGGTCAATGGGTAGTTATTTGAGGAGACTAAATCTCCTCATATAAAAACCAAAGTTGCCGTGAGAATTAGGGGAGAGAAATAGACAGAAATTCTGATTTCACTTTATCTAACCTAATTGCTATTCTCACACAGCCTCCATCTGATATTCATCACAACAGACAAAAGTTCACAGTAACTTTTGACATAAACACATATCAAAAGTTAACAGTAATTTTTGATAACTTCTAGCGACACAAGGGTATTTCTCGGAGCATCTTGGGTGCAACGGTTAGGAGGATATCTACTTTGATATCTCTGTTCTTTACGCCAATTGCTAGGACCGAAGGTTGATTTCTAAACCTTTTCTTTGTTTTCGTTTGTGACTTGCATAATCAAATTATTACTTTTCGTTATGATCCTATTATAATTGTATTGTGGTAATACCGATTTCCCACAAGTGGTATCAGAGCATAGGCCACGAAATTGTTTTAATTTGATTTCATAAACCGAAACTGTTTTCATCCGCTGTGTGTTTGACTCGATCGAGGACTTTAGTGTCTCGATCGAGCAGTTTTTGTGAGTTTTTGGTCGATCGAGTACTTGCTTTCACTCGATCGAGCCGTTTTCTATGTAGTTTGATCGATCGAGTAAATGGTTTTGATCGATCGAGCAAATTTTCTAATAGGTTTGGTCGATCGAGTAATTTGGTATGATCGATCGAGCGGCTTTCTCTATTTTTGGTCGATCGAGTGTTTTTAATACTCGATCGTGGTCCCTGTTTGTCGACTAGGAAGAATTAATCGTATTTCCTTTCGTATTCGTTTTCATTTAGATTTATTTTGTTATTTTAATCTGTTAAAATAACATAGAATAGATTTGTAGATATTTTAATTTAATAAAGATTAGATTAAAATGAAAATGAAAATGTTGTTGAATGAGTTTATCATATGAAATGATATTAATTTTTCCCTATTTAGTCGATAAGGACCGTTTTGCTTGAAAAATTTGCCGAAAAATTTTATGCTGAAAAATTTCTGTTTTTTTTTTTGTTCAAGTTTTTGGCCTTTAATTGTACATCATTCGGATTTTGTATAATTAATGTGAAACGGTTCACATATGCTTAATATCTTACATTTTAAAGCAGTTTGAAATGTTTAGGATAGTTCATTTTATCTGTAAAATGAATCGGGATTGTAATTGATGTGGGTAATTACAGAATTACCACATAATTATAATCTATGTTAAAGGGTGGTTTGGATAATAAAACATCGTAATAACTGTATTATGTCTTGTATGTTTTATTTTAGTTGATGCTTTTATATTGTTATTGGGAATGTTTGAATGAATTTTTAACGTTTTTTTTTACAATCAGTTGTAACTTAGTGTGGCCTTAGTAGATTGTGTTACCGTAATGATGGTAACATAGTCTTGGATGTATTTTGAGATCTCGCATCTCCATTATTTTTAGTTTTGGGTTTTGAAATTAGTATGTAATAAATAGGATCTTTGTAATTTTATTTATTGTAATTTCAAAGAAGACTAAAGATGGAGATTGGAGCTCACTCCCGCTGCATGGACCAAGAAGGGTGATAAAGTCAAGCTTCGAGGGTCCAATCTGTTGGATTCCGAGTTGTATTTTATTCTTTTTGGTAGGATAGGCCACACTAGGACATGTTTTTCTTTTTACGTTTTTCATTCTCGTTTTTCTTTCCTTCACATGATAGATAATTGCATCATATTCCGCCTAAACCAAACCACCTAATAAAATGCATGTAAAATGATTCATATAGGTTGAATATTTTAATCATGGACATACAGATGTCACTCGCTTTTAGGGCCATCACCTTAGTTAAATCATTCTCGAGTTGCTAGACATTCGTTCACTTAAAATGAATTTAAGTTAAGATGATGGGACCTTCCCCTATAAATTAAAATTGAGACTAGTCTTTATAGGGAAAACTACTATGAGCCCCTTCTTCGTCGGAAGTCATAATATGACCCCTTCTACGTTGGGTAAGTAGTGAGTGTTGACCTATTTTATCTCAACATTATAGTACGAGTAATATCTCGGGATTATAATGGACTATAGATAAAATTTACAGAAATTTATCGACCAGGAATTCTAAAAGTAGAATTAGCCAAGAGGTTGGCTTATCAATTTACAGAAATTGAGTCTTGGGATCATTTATATAATTCTTGAGGGAGGTCAATTGTATAAATGCACAAGTCATCGAATTAAAATGTTTTTCATTAGACTCGAATTTAAAACGATGAAACTTATCATATTTATTTTCTTTTCCACAGTCAAATATTCAGATATAAACTGCTAATAACAAATGGCTGGACGTACAGACGACCCAATGCCAAGTGCTACACTCGCTCGCGAGTCCTGGCTAAAGATCTTTATGGACAACATGAATCAGTCCACGCGACTGAAGAATGATGGGTCCAACTTTGCGGACTGGGAGGCGGCATTACGGAATGCTGCCATTGCTGACGGAAAGCTCAAGTACTTGACTGAGCCACTACCAACTAACCCAGGCCCCAATGCAGGAGCCAATGAATCATTTGCTTATAGTGATTTCGTTATGGAGGCGGGTGCGTTAAAGAACGTACTCATCTTTGCAATGGAATCCAATTTGCAGAGGCGATTCATAGCCCAGGGTGCAAACAAGATTTTCACCACACTCTCTAACGAGTTCTCGAAAGCTCCGAGGATCGTTAGCTATGAGTACACCTGTCGCTTCTTTGAAGCGAAACTCCAGAAGGGCCAAGCGGTTAGCCCACACATTCTTGCTATGATCGAGAATGTCGAGAAGCTGGAGGCTCTTGGTTGTAAAATCGATGAGAAGATCATTATTGATCGTGTGCTCCATTCACTTCATGATGGTTTTGCCCTTTTCAGGGCAAATTACTATATGAATGATATGAAGAAAAGTCTTCATCAGCTCCACTCACTTCTCGTACAGACCGAGAGTGATCTGAAATTGAGTGGGAGCGTGAAACAGGACGTTCTCATGATTAACAACAAGGGTAGGGGTAAGGGCAAGGCTCAAGCTGACCTAGCTGTAGGGAAGCAAAAGTTCAAAAAGCCAGGAAAGGTCAAGAGTGGGCCTGGTGAGACTAGCGGTAGCTCACAAGGCAAGACAAAGAGCAAAGAGAACGTGGAGTGCCACCATTGCCACAAGTCTGGGCATTGGAGGCGGAACTGCCCCGTGTATGCTGAAGACGTAAAATCAGGCCGCGTTATTCCTGTTGGTACGTCATCTTTTATTCATATGATTGAGATTAACCATGCAAGTTTCGGAACTTGGGTACTAGATACTGGTTGTGGTTCTCATCTGTGTAATCATTTGCAGGGCCTAAGAAACATCACAACTCTCGCAAGGGGTGATGTGGACCTGCGAGTGGGGAATGGAGCAAGAGTAGCTGCCGTTTCAGTGGGAACATATGTAATCCAACTCCCGAGTGGATTTGAGTTATTTCTGAATAACTGTTACTATGTACCTAGTTTATCTAAAAACATTATTTCAGTTTCCGTACTTGATAAGGACGGCTTTTCGTTTGTAATAAAGGATAATAGCTGTATTTTCTCTTTAAACGAAATGATTTATGGTAAAGCAGTTTCCATGAATGGCATTTATGTTTTAGATCAAACCACAGAAATATTGCATGTGAGTAGTAAGAAAGCAAAGGTTGGTGACAAAGATCAAACATATTTATGGCATTGCCGTATGGGACACATAAATGAAAAACGCGTGAAGAAGCTCATTGATAATGGGACTATCTCCCCATTTGACTATGAATCTTTTGGCACGTGTGAATCATGTCTCATAGGCAAAATGACTCGAATTTCCTTCAAAGGTGTTGGAATGCGCGCTGCTGACCTATTAGGACTCATACATACTGATGTGTGTGGACCTATGTCAATCAACGCTAGAGATGGCTATAGATATTTTATCACTTTCACGGACGATTTGAGTAGATATGGTATGTCTACTTAATGAAGCATAAAAGTGAGTCCTTTGACAAGTTCAAGGAATTCCAGAATAAGGTTGAAAACCAGCTGGATAGAAAGATTAAAGCACTACGTTCGGATCGTGGTGGCGAATATCTTTCGAAGGAGTTTGATCGACACCTTAAAGACTGTGGTGTAGTACTACAGTTAACTCCACCTGGAACACCACAATTGAATGGTGTGTCCGAACGGAGAAATCGAACATTACTTGATATGGTTCGATCCATGATGAGTCACACGGTTGTACCTGATTCATTGTGGGGTTATGCTCTTTTGTCAGCTGCTCTAATACTTAACCGAAGTCCGTCTAAAGCTGTAGACAAGACTCCATATGAATTATGGAAGGGAACGGTCCCTAACTTGTCCTTTATTCGGGTTTGGGGCTGCGAGGCTTATGTCAAATGGAGACCTGACGATAAGCTCGGCCCACGATCGGTCAAGACATACTTATTGGTTATCCAAAAGGGATGTTTGGTCATTACTTTTACTCGCCTACCGAACATCGAGTTTTTGTTGCGGCTAGTGCGACGTTCTTAGAGAAAGAATTTCTCGAGAATAGGACAAGTAATGGAACCTTCGAACTGTCGGAGATTCAAGAACCAACAACCGAGCAACCAATGGAGGAAACTGTTCCTTCATCATCAGCTGCGGTAAATATTCCTTTGGAACCTAGGAGGTCGGGTAGACACTCTATTCCTCCAGACAGATACATTGGTATGGTCGAGGAGAATGAGAGTGATGACGTTTTACTCCTTGAGAGAAACGAACCCGCTACCTATAAAGGTGCCATGACATGTTCCGACTCTAAGCTTTGGCTTGATGCCATGCAATCCGAGATGGACTCTATGTATGAGAATGACGTATGGGATCTGGTTGACTTACCTGATAAGGTTCGGCCTCTTCAGTGCAAATGGCTTTACAAGATAAAGCATTATGTAGAAGGACAACCAGATACATACAAGGCACGACTAGTGGCAAAGGGTTTCACTCAAGTGCACGATTTGCATTATGATGAAATCTTTGCACCCGTAGTCATGCTGCGTTCCATTCGGATAATCTTAGCGATTGCCGCTTTCATGACTATGAAATTTGGCAAATGGATGTGAAAACCGCCTTCTTAAACGGTTATTTGGAGGAGGAGTTGTACATGGTACAACCCGAAGGTTTCATTGATCCTAAAAATCCTAAGAAGTATGCAAGCTTAAGCGTTCCATCTATGGACTTAAGCAGGCTTCTCGGAGTTGGAATCATCGTTTCGACCAGGTGATAAAAGAGAATGGATTTACTCGATCGGTAGAGGAATCATGCTTATATATCAAGTCGAGTGGGAGCAAGATTGTCTTCCTAATATTGTATGTCGATGACATACTCTTGATTGGGAATGACATACCTCGCTTAACTTCGGTAAAAGTTTGGTTAAAGAACCATTTCCAGATGAAAGATTTGGGCCAGGCACAAAGAATTTTGGGGATCCGTATCTATCGAGATAGATCACGACGGATGTTATCCCTCAGTCAGGAGTCTTATATAGATAAGATTCTTGAGAGGTTCAGCATGACCAACTCCAAGAAGGGGAACCTTCCAATGATTTCTGGGATGCAGTTGAGTAAAGCTCAGGCACCAAAGACATAGGAAGAGGTCGAGCGCATGAGTCGGATTCCTTATGCATCAGCTATAGGATCGATCATGTATGCCATGATATGCACACGTCCAGACGTGGCATATGCATTGAGTATGACAAGTCGATACCAAGGCAATCCAGGTAAAACACACTGGATGGCTGTTAAGAATATCCTTAAGTACCTACGGAGGACTAAGGATTGGGTATTGACTTATGGAGGCGACACTGAGCTATGCGCAATCGGTTACGCAGATGCTAGCTTCCAAACAGATCGAGATGACTCGAAATCTCAGTTTGGATTCGTTTTTACTCTTAATGGCGCTGCGGTCAGCTGGAAAAGCTCCAAACAAACTGTTATAGCAGATTCTACGACTGAATCCGAGTACTATGCTGCTTCAGAGGCTGCGAAGGAAGCTATATGGATGCGTCAGTTCTTACAAGGACTAACTGTAGTTCCTAGTTCGGATGACCCGAGCACCATCTATTGTGATAATAGTGGTGCCATCTTCCAGGCTAAGGAGCCCAAGTCCAGCAACAAGTCTAGGCATGTACAACGGAAGGCTCACATGATCCGAGATTATGTGGAGCAAAGGGAGATAGTGATAGACAAGATTGCTACGGATGACAACGTCGCAGATCCTCTCACTAAATCATTGAGATATGATAAACATGAAGGGCACGTTATTTCCATGGGAATCAAACGTGTTCCTGAGTTGTATTAGTTGGTTTTTATGGATTAGACACCTGTATCTTTTCATAAAAACTATCTATAAAATCATCGTTTTGTTTTATATTTTGTTTTTCATGTGGGTTGTACTGACAACATTGAACACCACAAAGTGAACTGAATTACATTATATTTTGTTTTGGTCCGTAATCGCCTACATGAGCTGATAACTATGGCAATTATTCTGTGAAGTCGATTGATGGTGGGTTCAACGAGCCATAAGTCAAACAGTTGACTGATCGATCACATATGCGAGTTATAATGATACCTCGCAGGACAATTTTGTGACAACGTTATGGAGTCCTAAATGTTTCAGAACATTAGGTGTCAGGTCGTGGATAGGACATCCATAGTGTTCCTAGAGTCGATTCTTTTGACTATCGACTGTCTCTTGAGATAAAGGCAGGTTTTGGGTGACTTTGGTTTCTTTCTCATGGTCGACCGTAACAGGAGGCTAAGTAGATTTTCACTGGGTCATTTCATACTGCGCTTGTATCTGCAAGATTCGAGTTGAAGAAAATATCCAACCTTTATCAGGATATGATATTTCTCAGGGCCACTCGAGGAGCTGTAACTGAAATGCATGGCCATGCTCGAATATAGATTCGTTTATCAGTTAAGTTACTCTCTAGTCGGGGAAACCACTCTTGATACTGATCACTTGTAACCTACGACCTTTGTGAATACGGACTTTGCAAATTGGTTTACATTGAGTGGGAGAAATTTATTATGGATATGAGAATCGGTTATCGCACATACACTTGTACGGACAAGTGGGAGATTGTTGGAGCTAGTGTCCTCCAGTTAGTGCAATAACATAAATAAATCTCTGTAGGTTCACAGGGTATACTTTGTATAATAATCAGTTGATTAACGTTTATCAATAACGGTTGGCTTGCTAGATAAGTTTGACGTTATTGTCATACAGATGGCGGTGATCAACTGGTCCCTAAAAGTCACACCTATAGGATGTGTTTGAGAGATGTGATTATTTGAGAAAATAATCATATTGATGCCCCATTATATGACTAAAAGGTTAGTCAGTGTATTTGACTAAAAGGTTAGTCAATGTGATGATGAGACGATTATTTAATAATGATTAAATAAAGTTAGCTGAGACGAATTAACTGTAATTCGTAAAATTGAATATAAAAGGTTATATTTAATTATAGTATATAATGTAAGCTAATTAAACGTAAACCGTTATAATTAATTGGCAAGTTATAAATATACGGATATTTATAATTAATGACGGATTATAATGTCGGTCTATGTAAAACGACGATTATAAGATATTACATTATATTGGAAGCTAAAATGACCGAAACACGGTATCCAGATACACTCGGGTTTTCGGGTCAATGGGTAGTTATTTGAGGAGACTAAATCTCCTCATATAAAAACCAAAGTTGCCGTGAGAATTAGGGGAGAGAAATAGACAGAAATTCTGATTTCACTTTATCTAACCTAATTGCTATTCTCACACAGCCTCCATCTGATATCCATCACAACAGACAAAAGTTCACAGTAACTTTTGACATAAACACATATCAAAAGTTAACAGTAATTTTTGATAACTTCTAGCGACACAAGGGTATTTCTCGGAGCATCTTGGGTGCAACGGTTAGGAGGATATCTACTTTGATATCTCTGTTCTTTACGCCAATTGCTAGGACCGAAGGTTGATTTCTAAACCTTTTCTTTGTTTTCGTTTGTGACTTGCATAATCAAATTATTACTTTTCGTTATGATCCTATTATAATTGTATTGTGGTAATACCGATTTCCCACACTATCCTAGGCCAAGGTCCACTAAAATGGGCCCATTCTCATGTACCCCGACAAAGGCTAAGGTCAAAACAAACCCGTTATCTTCCCGGTCATCCCAATCCTTTTCCCAAAGGTAAAGTTCAAACCGACAATTAAAGGCACCCTCCTTAGGTTCTCCCTCCCGGGTTCAACCTAAGTCGACAACTAGTCTAGATGAGGTGAGTCGGCTCCCAAGCTAATCAACTCCCGTTGATGGTCAAGGGTCGAGAGTCAACAACAATCCCAAATAAAACATAAAAAGTCAAATCCTTTAATTAACCCAACTAACTACCCAACAACTCATTAAATATGGGATTCAATCAAATAAACTTGGCATGTTACGGATTAATCGAACTCTAGCGAGACAACTACTCACTAATCATGAACAATATAACATAAAACACACTAACAATTACTTTACCCATGTGAACAAACGTAATAAGATAATAAAGATTCAAACTTTAAACTAATCTATTATTAAACTAGAAGAACAAACAACAATAAATGAAAATAACAAAAAGAAAGAGAGATAAGAAATTAAATACCAAATTTGAATAAAAATTACATAAATATGGTAGAGTTAGTCTTTCAAGCCCAAAAGATTGAATCTTGGAGTGAATTAATCTACTCCTAAACTAAATTAATGGAGAGTTTTGAGAGAGAGACCACCCTAATACTAGAACAAATATGAGAAAAATGGTGGCTCTCCTATATTTTTGGGGTTTTTCATCAATTTATATGAGAGAGTAAGTCATCACCCTCTTGTAAACTTTTGGGGTCTAAATTATTAAATAACTAATAATAAGACAAATTAAACTAAAGAAAATGATACAAAAGGCAAAAAGATTCCAGCCAACTAAGCCAAGTTCACGTGACAAAAATGAAGGGGTCAAAATGACGACCAAAAGCAATCTTCAGCAATCATCCATTATGCACGGTCACTTTCGTTACGAACGGTCTAAGCTGCACGGTGCATACTTCCCTGTTTCGGTTTGCACGGCCCATATTGTTTCACACGGTGCTCGGTGTTCGAGTCCCATTGTTTGATTTTCGAGGCGGGTCTACCTTGAACTCGGTGAGGCGGAGTTGTGGGTCGTCGTTGAGATGCGGGCAGCCATGGAGGTTCCTTTGAGGAGCTCCGATGACGGGTTTTTGAGCTGTCAAAGAAGTTGGCTGAATCGAAAATGGTGCCACCATGCATGTATTTATTGGTGAATGAATTTGACAAGAGATTGATGATGGAAGGTAATTGGGATGATAGCTTTGGCTCATGGTAATGGTTAATTAATTGGAGCTTTGTCATTGTTAATTGAAAAAGATGATTGGAGATTTTGATTTGCAAGCAAAACGAGGAGGATAGCAGAGAGTTTGTGAGTGTAACTTTATCAAGGCAAATGGTCAATGAGACTCTTAGTTTCTTTTTATTTTATTAATTATCTTCATTTTCAGCTTCGTCTCAACCCGTCTTATCATTCCGTTTCCGCTTAATTTGTACCTGTACATATAAAATGATGGAAGCAGTACCAAAATCCCTAGAAATAATATAGATTAACAAAAATTAATATAACACCAATAATATTCTATTTTATTCTAAAATAAGTAATTAACGCCTACCCGAGTTATTCATTTGATCGAATAAGGGATAAAATGTGAGTTAAAAACACGTAAAATAAAGTGTTATCAACGTTCTTAATGTTTTGGGTGTTCCCCCTCTGGAATCTGTACCTCTTTATTGTTTTGAGGTATAGCTGCAGGTTGAGATAGAGCTGGAGTCCTTAGAAGTCGAAATGTGTTAACTGCTTCCGCTGTCATATTGTAATATGTAATTTTATTACGGCTGTACTTTGGGTTTGTATATTGATTATAACGTCTCTGTAATTTTGGCAAGTTTTGTATGTAAACACTATTTTTAATCTAGCCAAAAATCTGGGGTGTTACAGTGATAGTCTCAGGGACGAAGTTAGGACGAAATAAAAACCAGGATTGATTATATTTTATCGATGTGTACTCATTTATCGGGGACCTTCCGGTCTCAAACCACTAATTCAATGTCTTCTATATTTAATAGGTTTTTTAGATTATTATATAAAACATAAAAACTACTCCATAACATTTATTCTTATTTAATCATTGAATTATACACTGATTATTTCCAACTTCATATTTTATAAAGACTTTTTTAATAACAATGTTTGGAATGGATAAAATTAGAAGTATAAATAGTAAAAAAATTCTTATAAGATATTTTTTTTTGATAAATTAAAGTTGAACAAAAATCGCACAAATGTCACTTTTAATAGAATATATGTCCTTCCTAATGAAATCAACATAAATTAAGAAATTAAGAAAATGTAAGAATACAAACACTTACCCTTTCCTTCAACCTATGACCTCAAGGGACTAGTACATACTAATAATGTACCAACCATTCAACTATTATGCCACATACAAGTCAATGATTGATAAGCTACTTATTTATTACTTGTTCTAAAAATCCTTACCCGGGCCTGACCCATCTGGCCGATGCCTAGCTTCGCCATTGGCTAGTCTAATTAATAATTTATACGACAAAAATCGTGACAAATACTAATTCCCGTGTTGGAGGGTCTTACTCGATCGAAAAGTTTCTTAAACACATATTTTTAGTAGCCAGCTTCATATTTAATTTGCCATATTCTTGTATTAATAGATTTGTTTTACATATATTTATGCAACATAAACTGTTGGAGCATTGGTGATATGGTCTTACACTGTGAGACAATAATATGGAATAAAAAAAGTAATTTATAAAATATTCGTGTGAGCTCGGCTCGGGCTCGGGCTTGGCTCGAAAAGCTCGCGAGTAGCTCGAATTTGTGTGATTAGAGAAGTTTTTCCTCATATTTTATAAAATTATTTTATCATTATTATATATTTGTATCACATATATCAAATTTCTAACTTATTTGACAAATTATTTTACATATATCTTTCGAGTCTTGTTATTGAAAATATTGGAAGAAAAAAAATTAAAAATCAACAATTATATATAGGCTCGATTTGAGCTCGAGTTTGGCTCGAGCTCGCGTTAAAGCTCGCAAGCCTTTTTACGAGCACATTTTTTTCAAGCTCGAGATCGGCTCGAGCTCGGGTTTTGGTTCTTGAGCACAAGCCGAGCAAGGCCAAGCTCGGGCTCGGCTCGGCTCGTTAGCACCCCTAGGGAGTACTACCAATCTACCATTATATTTTTCTGTAACCCTCTTAAAATCACAATATTTGTTTTAAGATAACAAATGGGTTTCTAAATCATCATTTGAGACGGTACTATCTGTGTTACATGGGTACATAATTTTTTTTTTTTTAACTTTAGCAGGCTAGTTTCTTGTTATTTCAAATAAAAAAATTATTTGCTTATTCTTTTCTGCCCCTACAAAA
The DNA here is from genome assembly GCA_022085475.1 of Heliosperma pusillum. Taxonomy (NCBI): domain Eukaryota; kingdom Viridiplantae; phylum Streptophyta; class Magnoliopsida; order Caryophyllales; family Caryophyllaceae; genus Heliosperma; species Heliosperma pusillum. Next base: position 34,746 of record JAIUZE010070256.1, read on the forward strand.
TTTGTTCATGATCCGCTACTGCCGGTTCGACAGCCACCCAGCTCACCATTTACGGAAGCAAACGCAGCCCATCTTCATCATGCACCACCTAATGAGCGCAAATTCTTATTTCAGACGGACCATCTCCGTCTGAAAAATAAGATGGGATTATGTTATAACTTTTGATAAAATGTAACTACAGCTTATGCCAACTTGTTTTCAATAGCCGTCACATCTAGCTGTACAATTGTTATAAAATCTCATCTTATTACTGTAGACTAAAATAATTCATCTAAAGTAAGACCAACTGACTAACGAAAAGTTGTTCGGTGTATCGAAAGTAGGCTGGCGTAATTCTAGTTAATTAGTCGGGACTCGGGCGTAATATGTTGTGTGTACTGCGACTGCGTAGTGTGTCATGGTCTTTGCTTTGTGTAATTGGAAAATAGTCAAATAGTGTACTGGCCAACTCTATATTTACCCAATCACAAATTCTCATTTAAGACGGGGTATCCATCAAGGGTGAGTGGAGAAGCACATGTGGGTGCCCACCTTGTCCCCTATACCCATTTTCTCTCAAAAAATACCCGTCGCAAGACCCGACTCGTCACAAGCAAGACCTACTGTTACCCAATAACCCAAATATATGTTTTGGGCTAGAGTGCTGCGTTTTGTCCCATTTTCAGATTTTACTTAGGATTTAGGTAGTTTTTCTCTCTAAAAATACCTCTTTGTTAGGGTAGAACCGTTTATCCTGACTACTGCTTTTTCAGTTATAAAAACAATTTTTTAGGGTCCAAGATCTAATCTTTTGAGAATTGTAAGACTAATGTACCTTATTATTCCATTTCCTCTCAAGTATTGGTATAACTTTATCTAGTTTCCTTTATTTCTTATTCATTATTCATAATTTATTTATTAAAAAATCAAATTTTTTTTCCTTAAAAAAAAAATTACATTGGGCCGGCCCGGGTCAGGCACGGCCGAGCCCACGGGCCAGGCACGACACGGGCCCGATTTTCCCGGGCCAATGGCCGGGCAGCGGCAGCGGGTAGAGGTGGTCGAGCCGGCACAACACGACCCAGTGGACCGACGGACCAGGCCTGGACCGGGCTAAAATTTGGGGCTGGCACGACGTGCTGGCACGGCACGACCCACCGCCTACTCTTGTTCCTAATGAATAGTGTTTATCTTAATTTAATACGGAGTATTTTTTTTTCCGGATTGTAAAACATCGACGACGTTTTAGGAAACATCGACGACGTTTTTCATAAAAAAGACGCTACTTGCCCTTATCCTTTATCTCTCTAAAACAAAAACTCTCTCAAATTCAAAACCCACAACTACACTCACCTCACCCTCTCCCACACCACCACCGCCACCACTGCCACCACCGCCACCACTCGGCCGTCGTCCACCCCCCCGCCGTCCCCCACCACCGTTACCTGTCGCCTCCCGCCGTCCACCCACCGATTAGTTTTTCTCCTTTTTTTTTTTGTTTTGTAGATCTAGTTATATTGTTCTAGTTTAATTTGTTAGAATTTGTTTGTTGTTAGTTAGTTTTTGTTTTAATTAAACTTGTAATTATTAGGTTGTTGTTTGTAATTAGTTTGTATGAGATTGTTTTTGACTTAATTAAAGTTGTTTGTAATTAGTTTGTATTAGATTGTTTTTGATTTAATTAAAGTTGTTGTAATTTGTTTGTTCTTAGTTTTTAATTATTTCAAAGTATTTAGTTTGTTTTCTTGTTAGATTTGTTGTAAAATCTTGTAGTTGTTTAGTTTGATTTGTTTGTTGTTAGTAATTTGTTGTTTAGATTTGTATGAATAATAGGTATAAAGATAGAAATAATTGAATTTATTTCCGATTTCTTCTTCCCGCTTTGAAAATTGGAGGAAAAAAAAATTTCCCCCATGGTTGGACAACCAAATCACACGTCCAACCATGGGGGAAAAAAAATTTTCCCCAAGTCCCACCATGGTGGGACCAGTGATTTGGTTGTCCAATCATGGTGGGATTAAAATTCTGGAAATCCATCATGGTTGGACAACCATTTCACACGTCCAACCATGGTGAGATTTCCAGAATTTTCATCCCACCATGGTGGGACGTGTGATTTGGTTGTCCAACCATGGTGGGATTTCCAGAATTTTAATCCTACCATGGTTGGTTTCCAAAAAAAAAAAAATTCGCCCATGGTTTGAATTTTTTGATTAAAAGTCCGTCCATGGTTTCCCAATAAAATAATATATATTAGTAAATCATAATCTACATACATAAAATGTTATTAATCATGATTATAAAAAAAACAATATCATCTCACCATGGTCAGATGAAGAACTGGATGTCATGGACCATGGCCAGACATCCATTTCACACGTCTGACCATGGTGGGACATTGGAAATGAAGGTCTGACCATGGCCAGACATCCATTTCCAACGTCTAGCCATGGTCAGACGTTGGAAATGGACGTCCAGCCATGGCCAGACATCCATTTCCAACGTCTGGCCATGGTCAGACGTTGGAAATGGACGTCCAGCCATGGCCAGACATCCATTTCCAATGTCTTGCCATGGTCAGACGTTGGAAATGGATGTCTGGCCATGGTCCATGACATCCAGTTCTTCGTCTGACCATGGTATTTTTTCCAGTTTTTTTTTTAAAAATCCGCATTTGAATTTTAACTAACTAAGACGTAACGTAAATCGATTAACTTAATTAAGTATAAACATACAATTAACAGATTCCGGGAAAAAAAATGACAAATTTAAATTTTGATTAATTTATAAACATGCTGAAGATTGTTCGTCCGTCATGATAATCGATTTAGTGAAATTGTTGTTGTTCGATTTAGTGAAATTGTTGTTGTTCGATTTAGTAAAATTGTTGTTGTAATTTTTATTTTTTTTTAGTTGAATTAGTTGATTTTGGGAGAATTAGAGATAAAAGAGAGATAGAGAGTTTAAGTGCATAAGGGCATTATCGTCTTTTGTAATGAAAACGTCGTCGATGTTTCCTAAAACGTCGTCGATGTTAACCAGCCCCCTTTTTTTTATGTGTTCCTAATCACGTGGTTCATGTAACTTGTCAATGTTGTGCATCCCTGTCCCTCAAATAATGCAGTCATCAATAGTTACTGCCTCGTAATGGGGTCAGATGGCCGACATACATTGATCAAAATGACCGACTAACCGACTATATGGAAAAATTTTAGGGAAAATTTCCAATTTAATCTCCAAGACATTTTGTCTGAAATATCCAAATTTTTTACTGAAAAATTTTGAATGGCCAAAACTCAGGTTTACAAACTCGGAAAATGACGATTTTTTTTTCAAATTGTTCATCTTTCAGTGAACTACGATTTAAAAAAAAAATCGGTGAGTTCTGAACTCGTGACCAAGAGATATGGTCACTCAAAGTTTGTTCGGTAAAATAAACATTGACATACAAAAACTCATAGTCATGGAATCCAAATATGACTAATTTTTTTTTTTTCAAATCGTAGCTCTCGGAAAGATGAACGATTTGAAAAAAAATCGTCATTGTCCGAGTTTGTAAACCCGAGTTATGGCCACTCAAAGTTTTTGAGGTAAAAAATTTGGGTATTTAGGGCTAAATATCAAACTTAGAAAGTAACGCGTGGAAATTTTCCGAAAATTTAATTCGGACCATTGAAAAGTTATTAATCTCTATCATTTTAAGAAATGGAGATGATCTTTATTTCTTTATTACTCCTAAAATAGTTATTAGGGATAAAATAGGTTCCAATAGCATATAAGTTTAATGGTAAGCCTTGCTTAAGGCGGATATTATCAGTCTAAAGTTTAAGACATGTTAAATATGATCAAGTGGTTGTAGACTTGTAGTAAAGATAAAAAATATAGTATATTCTAGACAATAAGTATGTGATTTGATATATATTTGACTAGTCTTAAACTTAAGATGAATAATGACCGTATGAAATGAGAATTTGGGTAACTTTAATACGGAGTAATAGAAATAATATCTACACCTACCAAATTGTGTGACAGTAGATTATGTATTTAGGATTTTAGGGTTAAGATTACCGATACACACTAAAAATTCACAAATTCTTGTTTGTGACGGGCAATATTGATAACACTTTAATTTACGTATTTTTAACCCATATTTTATCCCTTATTTGCTCAAACTAATAACCCGAGTTAGCCATATTTACCCATTTTAGTGATAAATAACACATTAGTCTTTAGTTTTATATAATGCAATTTATATTACTTTTTTTGGAATATTGGTACTGCTCTCGTCTTTTCATTTTGTAGGTACTAAGTTCAAGTAAGAAAACGGTCAAGACGGGTCAAAGAAAGACGAAAAGAAAATTAGCTAAATGAAGAATTGGGCCATCAATTTTCCATGATGGACCCGTTTACATTTTGTTTTGATGCTGAATGTTGGACAAGAACAAGTGATGGGCTAATCTTTTGGGCCTACCCAATTGCTAAGGAATCATGAAATTTTGGGAACAAAAAGAATAGAAAGAGGAGAAAGAAGGGGGGCCTTCATTGGGTTGGCTGGGGGCAGCAGCCAAAAAGGAAGAAGGAGGAGAAGAGCAGGGAGAAAAGAGCCGTAGGGTAGTAGTAATTTTAGGGTAGAAGTTCTATTTTTGCTTTTAAAAAATCCATTAAAAACTCCATCTTTTCCATTTCTTAGCTTAGATTAGTAGCTTAGTCTTTCGATTTACAAAATTGTATGAAGAATTTCTCGTCTCATTCCTCCATAATTCAAGTTTGGTATAATTTTCTATCCCTCTTCTAGTTTATATAAAGTTGTTATTTTTATTTACTTTTGCAATTAGTTAGCTAAAGTTTCCATCTTTATTAGTGTTGTCATATTTAATGTTATAATTAGTGTAGCGGGTATTATGTTTAGAGTTAGTTCTTTCGTTTTTAGTCATTAGACTAGCTAAAGTTTTAATCTCTAGTATTTTATAATGCTTAGTATTATGTTTAGAGTAATTAATAATGTGTCTTATGTTAATTTAGTAATGATTAGTGAGTAGAATTCTCACTAGGGTTCGATTAGACCCCAACTCGTTTATTTTACATGACTAGATCTCGGTTTTTATGAGTTGTCGAATAATCGGTTGAGGTTGGTTGAGGGAGTTTGTATTGTTATTGTCTTTGTGTCTTGACCTTTCTCCTTGACCCTTGTCCATCGGTGGGAACCGGTTAGGTTTGGGATTATCGTTATTTCACTTGGCTAGTTTCACCGACTTAGGTTGAACACGGGAGTGGGAACCGAGGTGGGGTGCCCTTGACCTTCAATTAGAAGCCTACCCTTGGGAAAGGGAGGGGGATAATTGGGAAATTAGATGCGGACCTAAGGACTTAGACCATCGCTAGGATACCATGGGAGTGGGTTCTAGTTGTGTCCTAAGATGCCGGTTGCGAACCCGGGAGGGAGGTAATCGGGACTACTTGTATTGACCGCGAACCCGGGAGGGAGGCGGGAGATACCTTGAGGCGTTTTCCTCTTAAACCGATTGCTTGACAACTAGTTAAAGAGACTTATGAATGTGAAAGAAACTTGTTGGTGGTGTAATCGAGCCCTAGGCCTTTCTTAATTGCTTAATCCACTTTTGTTTTACTTGTTTAGTTAGTCTAGTAGACTTAGTTATTTATTAGTTTAGATATTAGTTTAATTTTTACCACTTCATGATTTGCGTAGCTAGCTTGTAATTTAAGACGAACTTGTACTCAATCCTTGACCTCTCTGTGGATCGACCTCGACTACCGCTACTACATTAGTAGTTGAGTTTATAAATTTTGTTTTGGCCGGGGGAGGGCGACAAAAATCCCCGCGTCAAATATCCGTCACAAGTTTGCGAAGGGTACCACTTCCCCTCACAAATGACCCATTTAAGGGAAAAGGGGAAGCACATGGGGGGTGCCCCACATGTTCCCTCTACCCATTTTGTTAGAGGAAAAACCCGTCGCAAGGTCGGACCCGTCACAAGGGAGACGTACTGCTAAAATTACATGGCAAAGTAAAATTGAACCTGAAAAATTGCTTGAAACATTCAACTGATAACCGATTGAATGGCCGATATGAGTAACCAGAATACTACCCGAAATCTGACTCAATCCGAATCGAACCAAAACTGAATCGAAATCAATAATAACCGAATGATACCCAAACCTGAATATACCTGAACCGATAAGAATTAAACTGACTCACCTTAATTAAAAGTACTATTTTCTCATAAATAAACTCATACTTCAGTTATTTTTCAATTATTCTTATTTATTAATGATTTTATGAATTATTACATTCAAATTGGAATGTACGAAGTATAAGATATATTTGCACTAATTTTTTTACCGTTACAACTGAACCATACCTGGCTCGAAAGATCACAAACAGATGAAAGTTGCTAACTAAAATGAACCCGATCGAAATCGAACTGAAACAGAAATTAAGGTCAACCCGATTTAGATCAAACTGATTTAACCCGATTCGAAACCGAATCGAATGACCCGTTTGCCAGCAGGTCTACTAAAAATATTACTACGAGTCTACGCCGATGTATTTGTTCTAACGAAACTTAACAAAATAATGTCATATTATATACACGGGCTCAGTTGGTACGAGCCTTAAATTGTACTTCATCCGTTTCGGTCATTTGTTTATCAATTTCTTATATATTAGAGTGTCTTATTCATTTGTATACGTTTCCATATTAGGAAATTAATTTATGAGTAATTTGATCATCCAATAGAATTATTGTCCACTTGTATGTCATCTACCTAGTACAATTATAAGTGTCTTTTACTATCTTCTTAATAATTGTGCGAAAAATAAAAGTAAACAAATGACCGGGACGGAGGTATCAGGATTGGGGAGTATCTTTTAGTGTATACTCCATCCGATCTACACCAATGGTAACGTGGTGGAAAATGGAGTATTTAAGTAAAGGTGGAAAAAGAAAGGGTAAAAAGGAAAAAAGTAGGTGTACCATGTAATTGTGTGTTTAATTATGAGGTTGATAGGTGAGTCACGTAGTGACATTTTGTGTAAATATCAAATGAGTATAAGAATAAGATAGTAATGTTGTGGGCCAAATAAGGTATGTTACCAATCGTTAACCATTTTGAAAATATCTACTTTCTTTGACTAAAAAAAATTGGATACCTAATTTAGGAGTTCAGTTCATACTATTTAGGTTTTAAAAAAAGAATCAATTATCAAACTTATAAGTAAAAATAGTTAATAATACTAATTATGCTTCTTTCTCTGTTAGTTATTGATCCAAAAATTACTCGAACTCGAAATAACCTGACCCGACAAACATACTTGAAAAATACTCGAAACGGCCCGATCTGATAATTTGAAAAACCCAAAATAGACCGATTTGAATCGGGCCGACACGGTTGCCAAATTAAGGTACAAGCATCTCAAAATATTTGAATCCCAAGTCTCTGTTTTTCATATAAGAAAACCCAAATTTGTGATTGAATTGAACATAAAATAGATAGGAAAAAGCAGTAGAAAGTATACCAGCAGATACATACTCTATTTTTAACTCTTCACTTGATTGATTGATTTCATTGTTCCTCATTTTTAGCGGGTTGAATGGTAATGTAAGGAATATGTTGAATTTTGGGCCAGTCTTCTCCTGATGGCGATTGGCATCTCTCCACAAGCTCCCTCGAGCATCCTTCAAGGAATAGTGTGTTCAAGTTGGATAGGTTACTCATCTCGTGTGGCAGCGATTTCAATCTTGGGCATCTACTTATATAAAGGTATTCGAGGGAGGTGAGGCTGTCAATCCAGTCTGGAAGCGCCTCTAATGAATTACAGAGGTATATTTCTAGGCTTGTCAAAGAAGACATACCTCGAAATTCCTCAGGAATATGTTCCATTTCATTATCCTTAATTTCTAGCCTACGTAGCATGGGGAGGTAGTTTTTGAGTAGGATGGCTGGTTGTCTGTGCTTAACATTCTTGGTTTTGCCACAAACATAGAGAGAATAATCTGACGAAGAAATATATTGTAGAAACGCTTTTGCCAATAAATTGACCAACTCCATGTCCATGTACACAAACTTCAGTTTGGGAAATGCAGACATCAATTTCAGGAGTTGATTCTGAGTTTGATGATCTTGAAAAGACTCTGTATTACTCCACCATCCCTTCAACTCAGGTATATCTTTGAGTTTGAGTTGTGTCAGGGATGGGAATAAGGGAGTGGAACAGTACTCGTTTGCGAGAACTACCATGTTGCTTTTGTTGTTACTACCATTTTCTTCTATGTACTCCACCTTATCCATTCTCTCTAAGTATATATATTCAAGATGAGGGAGTCTTCCAAAGGAGCCCATATTTATGCATTCTTTACAGTCAGATATTCTAACTTGAACCAGATTCGGAAGCCATAAATGGATTCCTTCTCTCATCCAACTTGGTGATAGCTCAATATTTAACTCGATTTTACCCTACATTTTATCTCTTATTTAGTCTAATTAGTGGCTCGAGTTTCTATTATTCGCTCATATCGTAATAAAATAGAATAGTAGCTTTTTATATTAATTTGTGTCAATATATATTAGTTTTCGGAATTTTGGTATTGCTCGGGTTACTTTATTTTGCAGGTAACAAGTTCGAGTGATGAGACGGGATAAGACGGAGTCAAGTGGATGAAATTATGATTTAATTCTACAAAGAAAGTTGACTTTGCAAACCATCTAGTCAAAGCAAACCCATGTTCTCCTTGTAGCTTTCTCCTGCAAGGCTGCAACTTCCTTTTTTTTATTTCATCAAGCTAAAATGTCAAGAAATTTACCCAGTTGCTCGCCATTAACAAGTCCAACACCAAGCTCATGTGCATTTTCATTGAATCCACCATTGATCAACACTTATTCCATCATTAATATACCACCATGCTCACCAATTATTCCACCTCCATTTCCAAGTTCTTCACCCATCTCCTTCGTTTAAAACCCGAAAACCCGACATCGGAACCCGTCAACTCGCACCACCGCATCAATCCAGCAGCAGCACCGCCGGGCACGGACCCACAATATACTCAGCCACCATGGCTTCACTCGAGCAGGCCCACATCCCAACCCAAGGCACAAAATCAATCAACAAAATAGAGAAAGCAAGGCACCGTGCGGAACCTCAACATTGCCGTGCGCAACTAATGCAGGACAGGTCCCACCGTGCGGAACCGACCGTGCGGAACTCTTCTCTCCGTGCGTATCTAATGGAGCCTGAAGACTTTTGTCTTTTGGTCATTATTTGACCACTTTTGTTGTCACGTGAAACTCTAGGATGGAAGTAGCATTTCTTTTATTTCTTTTTCCTTTTATTTTTTTATTTCCCTTTATCTTACCTTATTTCATATTTTTGAGTCCCCATATTTACATAGGTGCCATTACTAACTCTTCCCATATAAATAGATAAAGAAACCCCAAAAATAGGGGGAGCCTCCATTTTTCAGATTTTATTTAGGGTTCATAGGTAGTTTTCTCTCAAATATTACTCAATTAATTTAGTTTAGAGTAGATTAATTATAGTCAAGTTTATATCTTTTTTGGGTTACAAGACTAACTCTACCATATTTATATCATTCTCATTCAAAGTTTGGTATTTAATTTCTCATCTCTCTTTGTTATTGTTATTTTTCATTTATTGTTGTTTGTTCTTCTAGTTTAGTAATACATGACTTTAAAGTTTAAATCTTTATACATTTTCATGTTTAGTCTTGTGTTTAGAATAATTATTATTGTGTTTTATCTTAGACTAGTTATGCTTAGTGAGTAGTGACCCTTTCTAGGGTCCGATTAAGTCTAATTATGGGTATTGATTGGTGATTGGTTAAATTAGCAAGTAGCGGTTTATGGGTGATTGTTTTTGGTTGAGGTTGTTTTGTATTGACCCTTTATTTGACCCTTGTTCAACCCTTAGAGGCTATCAATGGGAGTTGGGCCAACTTAGGGGGCTACTTAGGCTATCGATGGGAGTCGGGCTTACGGTAGTGGACTTGGGTAAGTTTAGGGATCGACTCTAGGTGGGTTATTCGCGGGAGCGAGACCCCTTAGAAGAGACTCCACCTTTTGGCTAGGGGATTTCATCCGCGGGAGTGGGAAAGACCCTAGTTGGGACCTTAGTGTTGACCCGAAATGCCTTGGACTCGTGTAGGGGTTATCCATGGGAGTGGGACCCTTTATCGACCCTAGAGGCTACCTATACTCGGGAGGGTTAGGTAGTTAGTTTAGATAACACTGTCTCGCTTGAACCCATATTTCGCCACTTGCTGATAGACCACCCACCGTTACAACCCGTGAAATAAGACTTGATCGGATCCTAGTTACCTTAATCTTGATTTAATCCCGTATTTTCCATAGCTTATCTGTTTAGTTTGCATTTTAGTTTAATTCTTATTTATTGCATTTAGTTGTCGTTAGTTGAATTCAAATTTCTCATTCTATCGACTTAGCTAGCATCCCTTGAAACCGACTATTACTCGCTTTGCTCTCCGTGGAAATCGACCCTCAAGTGCTACCATGACGACCGTGCACTTGCGGTATTTAAAACACACATCACTTGGCAACCTCCTTCCTCCATACTTCTCTATATTCAGGTCTTCTAGATTAGCACCGAGTTTCAGGTTCTCTAGCACCATCTCGTCTTCTATATTGCTCTCTCTAAATATCATACTAAACTGAGTGATCCCTTTCCTGTCCAGATTTGCAGCTTTGGCTTCTGCCACTATATCCTCTGATCGATCGACCAAAACAATCCTCAACTCGCCCTTAAGATTATCAAGACAGCGTAAGTCTGATAATTCACACGCCAATTTAGCCTTAAATCCAAACAAAGTGAGATCGTTTGTTGGTTTTCCCACAACAAAAAGGTCTAGTGTTTCAAGATCCGTCAGTCTCCGCAACCCCTTGGGCATATGACTCAATTGGACACAACCAATGAGGTTAAGATGTCTGAGCATCACTAGCTTGTCTATGTTCTCGGGCAATTCTTCAAGGCTTTGACAGCAGGATAAGTCAAGTAAGTAAAGATTCACTAGCTGTGTAATTGAGCCAGGGAGTTTACAAATGGGGTTATTTGAAAAATCAAGATACCTTAAGTGGATCAGTTTGCCGACTGAACTTGGCAGTTTATTAATCCCTAGCCCACACATCCGCAGTGCCCTCAAAGACTCAATTCTTGATGTAAATATGTCATTTAATTGGAAAAGTCTACTTACATTCACGTAGCGCCGCTTATATGATGGAAGAGGGAAAAGGAACGACTTCAACTGCTTGATTTTGAATAGTGATGGTGGGACTTTGAAAGACGAGTTATCTTCTAAATGGTATGATACATGACAGACTCTTTCATCAAATTCATTTGTATTTAAAACTGCCATTTTATACTTATACCCGCCAATCGAGAGCACTAAATCATGCATCAGGTTATGCATCAGAAATATCTCAGGACACTTATACCCATACTTGTCGTGACAGTAGAAAAATCCTCGACTTAGCAAACACAACACATATCCTTCTGCTGCCTCTTCCAAACTTTGATTAGCATACTTGCTCTCAACATATCCCATGGCTATCCAAAGACGAATAAGAAAACGCTTTTCGAAACAAAACCGTTTTGGGAATAAAGAGCAGTATACAACACATACTCGTAGACTTGGATGTAAGTGATAATAACTGAGTTTGAGTGTGCTCATAACGTCACAGCCATATGATGCAAAATTTGTAAGCTGGTCATTCCTAAAAGCTTGCCATTCCTGGACAGTATGTTTCCCCGCTAAAAGGCTTCCAATTGCCCGAATAACAAGGGGAACTTTAGGACACATGTTTGCAATCTCCTTCGCGATGGCCTCCACCCCTGGCTCATGCCACTCCGTAGCAGCCACATACTGAAAGAGGAGAAACGAATCTTCATCTCCTAAATCACTAACCATTAACGGGTCTTGGGTTCCGATAATTCTAGCAACTGTTTCGCTACGTGTGGTAAGGAGAACTCGACTCCCCTCACCCCCGACCCTGAGCAATGCTCTCAGTTCTATCCATTTTGCTCTCAAATCGTCGTCATCCCACACACCATCCAAAACAAGCAGAAACTTCTTACCAGCAATTGCTTGAAACAGACGCCGTTGGAGCTGATCGATGTCATAGTCGAGAGCTTTCTCCTCAGTGGCACATGTCAGCATCTGCCGTAACACATCCTTGACATTAAAATCTTGGGCGACGAAAACCCAAAGCTGTAAATCAAAATATGTTTTGATCCTTTCATCATGGTACACATACTGAGCCAATGTAGTCTTACCAATTCCACCCATCCCGACAAAAGACGCAACGGGGATGATACCGGCAGCAGCAGAGGAGTCTAACAGCGAGCTTACCATATTATCCCTGTCCCCATCTCTTCCAATTACCATATCAGTACTCATATAAGACCCCGATGCATTGCTCAATGTTCGGGTTTGGTTGGAAGATGGCGCCCTAATTATGCTTCCAAATTCAGCATGATTTCTTGCAACGCGACTCAGTTCCCCTGTAATATCCTTGATTTTGGTAGCATCCTTGAAGGGAGATACTAGTTGGTTTGAAGTGGAAAAGAACAAGCGTGCCTCTTTGGCGAACTTATTTCCGCTCATGAGTTGTTTCTGCGTGGCTTTCGCGGCTTTTGCCTCTTGGAAATCGATTAATTTGTCAAGTCCACGTTCAAGCTTCTGAAGCACGTCTCGTTGAGAATGAGTACACTCCTGCGATGAATCTGCATCAAGAAGTGCAGCTTCAATAGTATTTTTGTATTCTTGAAGCTCTTTTATTTGAGAATTAACATCAGCTGCAGCAACTATTGTTTTCCAAACTTCGGAACCGACTTTCTCCCCAATACTTTTAACCAACTCAGTTAAGATCATTTCAGCCATTTTGTACACCTACACCGTCTTCGTAGGAGAAGGTTTTGTATATGGTATAGATTACTTAATTACGTGTATTTAGTTTAGAATCAGCAATGCAGTATAAACTGGCAAGTTGTTTTTGTAGTTAAGAGGATGAACAAAGAAATTTCCAGGAATTGAGAAATACAGTAAATGACAGGAAACTAGGAAATTTGTATCTTTATTCCCTTCCCACTTTCTCAATACCCACTAAATGTGGTTCACAGGAATTTTACATGGAATTTTCTTATCGACGTAAAGTCATGTGCTCAATAATTAATCAACAGTAGGTCTCCCTTGTGACGGGTCGGACCTTGCGACGGGTTTTTCCTCTAACAAAATGGGTAGAGGGAACATGTGGGTCACCCCCCATGTGCTTCCCCTTTTCCCTTAAATGGGTCATTTGTGAGGGAAAGTGGTACCCGTCGCAAGTTTGTGACGGATACTGCCCGTCACAAACAAGAATTTGTGATTAATCAATAGGGTAGTTTTGGCTTCATTATTATGGGATCGAAAATGAGTTGGCGTCACCGGATGGTATCCAATCTCCGCGTCAATCGAGTTACGTGTAATAAGTGGAAACCCTTAAAATGATAGACCTACATTAAACGCAGGTGATTATGTGAGAGGGAGGTACCGAGATTGGATACCACTTAGTGACGCTCTATCATTTTTGTCCGTGTCCTCAATTTCTCTCAGTTGATCGGTCCTGAAAACAAATCTGGACCATTGAAAGGATATTTATTGAATTTTCTTTTGAGTAGTAGGCCTACGAGTTTTTGTATTGTTGGGGACTCGTGAATTGATGTCGGTAAGGGTACGGTACAAAAACGAGTTAATGGTGTTACGAGTACGATTACTTTGACTAGTATTGGTCACTGTTATGCTAACAAAATTTGAAACCTTTGAGGCTCTATATGTGGCTCTGCTCTTCATTTGATAATTCCTACGGAGTATATGTTATTTTCTTCGGAGGAGGACAGGAACGGGTGGCTGTAAAAATTGTAGGACAGATCATATAGCACAAATTCTCATTTATGACGGTAATGTTTCGTTACAAGCTGTAGGTGGGAGGAAAAGTTGAAAGGCAAGTGGGAGTGGGTTTGTGAGAGGACGCAAGCTTGTGACGGTCACAACTCATAAGCGAGATCTTTTGATCATATAGTTTTAAAAATTTTGAAACATTGATTAGCTTATTTATCCCAAATATTGAATTGACGCCACCCGGTATCCAATCTTCGTGCCACTCTCTCACACGTAATAAGTGAAACCCTTAAAATAATGGGTCTATATAAATGCATGTAAAAGGGTGGTACCGAGATTGGGTACCACCCTGTGACGCCCTATTATTTTTGTCCATGTCCTCTCTTATGGAGTATGGAGCAGTATTATACTCGGTACTATATACATATTTCAGTTATTAATTGTTTTATTTTCTAGTGAAATTACGATCATTTGATCGGTCCAGAAAACAAATCTAAACCATTGAAAAGATACTTACTAATGTTATGTTGAACTTTCTTTTTAGGCTGTAGGTACCGAGGTTCACGAAGAGCCTAGGGTTGGTTGTCGGTTATGTTTTGGATGGCTCGTGGGTATGAGTTAAGTCGCACCATCATGTATCCCGTTAATATGAATACGTCTATGTCTCAATTTGAAGTTCACATATCGATCGAAGATATATATCTTAGTCTAGTGGTTAAGACGAAGGTATTGTGGACAATAGGTCCCAGTTTCGATCCTCCCTCCATTCTCTCTATTGTAAGTCGACTAAGTGCGCGCTTCGTTACACAAAAAAGAGTTCACCTTATAGTTTAATTTTACTAGTCTTTCGGTAGCTTGCTTTACATTTTGTTTGGATTATATGAAGGGAAAAATAGATTGGCAAATTTCTATTACTTTTTTCATACCTTAAGAAATATTTTACTATGTATTAGAGTATTAAAAATGAACTGCATAATGCATTATTATTTCATCTTAATAAAGATCAGTTATAGTTAAAACTATATTATAAAATCACATTTTTCATATATAATACAGAGTACTTAAAAATGTATAATTATATAAACTTTAAGAGAAATATAATCAAAATCATATATATTCAAAACGTGATTATTTTAAACATTTATCATAGTGTTCTCCACTCTGAAGATGTCATGTAGCATATCTACGTTGACTACGTAGATTGACGATCTCCTAAGAACACCATAGTTTAACTTAAATAAGACCTCAGGTAACTCGTAAGTAATATACACAAGACCACAACCACGTACCGTACTAGTCGTCGCATCCCTACTTGATTAGTATGTATACCTAACCATGTCTAAAACATAACACCGTGAACACTGAACAATAATCCTATTCTACACACTATCAATTCTTACACAAATTGTTGTGTAATTAAGTCTAATCCAATAACCAAAAGCCCATTTCGACTACTTAATAAATTTATAAAAAATTATTTCATACAGAGTTTATTTTCGCAGTACGTTTCTTACACCAAAATTTCAACTTGTTACCCTTCACAAAAACCAGTAAGTGGATTGTACATCAAAGGTAATACCACCAGTTGTATAATTTGTGAGCTTTATGAATTTTTTTTTGAGTTTTACTTTAAAGATTATGAGTTAGTTTACAAAGTTTATGAGCTAGTTTACTTAAACATTAAGCTCCAAAAAATATAACTCAAAAACACTACATATAAACTCAGTAAAAATTTCAGAAAAAATACACATTAGCTCAAAAACAACTTAAATCTGAGGTAGGACATCCGATGTATGTTTCTTTTTGTACAAAAATAAAATAAATCAAACCTAATTCTCCCACCTCATCTCTACATTCTCTCTACACCTTAAGCTACTTCAAATTCCATAAAAACAATTTCAAGTACACTAATTCTCATTTGTGACGGACCGACCCGCAAGCTTGCGACGGGCCAATCCCCCTCACAAAGAGGGGGTAAGGGGGACAAATAGGGTGCAAATGTAGCTCCCCACTTGCCTTGTCACTTGCTCATTGTGAGGGAGATTTGACCCGTCGTAAGTTTGCGAAGTTTGCGACGGGTCGCCCCGTTACAAGGAAGACTTATTGTTTCAAGTGCAAACGATTATTCAAATGACGAACAGTTATTTCGTTATACACATATTAATAAATTGACTAATTTTTATATTTTTATTCCTTTATTGCTTTTTAATTAGAGTTTTATGTAATTAAGAATTTTAATTTCTTTGGATAACATGTTGTACTAGAGTAGGGGTGGCCGACGTGGTGGTCGCCGGGGTAGGGGAGGTGGCCGGCGCTCGGGAGGCGACTGGCGTTGCCGCAAACGGCTGCCGACCGGCGATAGACTGTGACTTTGTTTATTTCCTCTTTCAATCAAATAGGTTCCTTACAGGCCAGGAAAAGAATACAATTGGCACTATACTCGATTATAGTGCCAATTTTGTGGGATATCAACTCCCGTTTGGTTTTTCCCACATTAGTTTTCAAAGTCACCTGTCTCTAGTTGTGTCAATTTCTTTATTCGTTATCTTTTCCATACATTACTATTGCATTTTTCTTCATGCATATATAGGCTTTAGATCGAGCACTTTGAATCGCTTCAGAACATAATCCGCTAAATTTTACGAAATCAGGTAATATTTCCAGCTTACTACGGAGTAGACCTGGCAAATGGGTCAAACCGAGGTAATTATTTGCATTGTAATAACACACACAGTTTTAAAAAATGGCTGTTGCAATGAAACTGCTAGCGGTTGTTGTCGGGCTTCTGTTTCTGGTGCCCGACACCATGCAATTACCCGTTAATCACCAGCTTCACGCTGTTGTGAGGCGACTTAATAAGGTCAATGGTGGGGGTTATTTGGGCCTTGTTATATCTACTACGGAATATGAGAGTCTACTCACTAGCTCTGCTGACTATCAACCTAACTTTTTCACTCCTTGTAATATCCCGGAAAAACAAAAAATAGTACTCCCTCCAATTTACCATGTTCTTCCCCTTTCTTTTGGACACAAGGATTAAGGAAATCAATTTGGACCACACAAAACACACTACCCCATATTCAATTAAATTTGGACCACACAATTACTCACAAATAAGGAAAGAGGGAACATCACCACAATTGACCCAATATGGAAAGAGGGAAGAAGATGAAAAATTGGAGGGAGTATTAAATAATATGGGGTACTAATAGAATACAACGAGTACATATTATAATATTTACTGGTAAACGAGCTCGATTAGGAAGGCGACTTTGATCTAATGGCTTCGAGGCTTGACTAACTCAAATAGAACCGAAGAATCTTATTTGTCATGAATTGATTTTACTAGCTAGTTTTTATGACGTTATTTGTCAAAATATGTAATACATTAATACTATTAAATTTCAGTTACGAGTAATTTGGCCCAGAATATACTAAATTGCTAAGACATGGGATTTTAACCCGGCTAATTTAAAGTTATGGTGAATTGTTGGCTTTCATCTATGTAATTAGACTATCTTAAGTTATCTAGTAAGTAGTAAGAATATACTATCTAGATAAGTATATAATGTCAAGTATACTTAGTTTTTAAGGTTCATATAGGAGATAGTAGTAAACTTGAAATTGAGTTTGTAGACACACACTCCTTCACCACGTAGCATAGGATATGCTTGCATCATATAAGCCGACTTCATATTTTGTCTATAAAAGGCCATCTCTCATTCACATATCCCACGTAAAAAAAAGGTACATGCAGAAAAATACATTACTTGTATTATTCACTTATTTAGTGAATCATGCACGGTTACATGGTAAATATTAGTGGAACCGTTAATCCGTCATTTGTTGTAAGGTATGACTTCGGGACCCTTTATCGTTATAATTATTTAGTTACCGTCTTATACATAAATAAAATAAGAGGATAGTATAAGTACTTGTTTATATTATTTTATTCGTAAGTTTTGTAATAGAACCGTTATAATGCTTGTATGGTTTTAGGACCCTTTAGCGTAGAAATTAATAATTTCAGATGATATTATAAGTCATTGTTTATAAAAATAAGGAGTGTAGGTTTCATATTATTGTTATTTTACTACTCACATGTTATATTAATGTCCATTATACTATAATATTGTTATGTAATGTTGTTATGCTCGTTTTTGTATAATGTACATTTGGCCAATTGTAGCATTCGGGATACGATTACAGGAGAGGGATGACATTACAAATTTAACCTGTGTACATGGAAGGGAGCACGGCTCCATGATATGAGAACTGCGGTTCTGGTTATTACTGGTGGAAGTGCCACGGGGTTACATAAATAATTATATGGTCCTGTGTACATGGAGGAGGGCTTAGCCTAGGGGAGTAATTACTCCGTAATGTGTCTCACTTCAGTAATGGTAGACCGTTATATATTGTTGTGAAATGAATGTTACATGCTGATATGACAGTTGTGCATGTCTATTTAAAAATGAATGGATGATACTCATGTGGCATATTATTTATATGTGAGACATAAAAGAGATAAAATAGGAAATGAGAGTCTAAGGCCGGTGGAGGCAACCAGAGTCATACTCAGCCTGTGGTTGGCTGATTTCGTTACTTTCATTCTTTTTCAGGTACAAGTATCAGGGAGGGTCAAGTGTGAGGATTTCATATAGTAAATAAGCCGTATAAGATGTATAATTCAACTAAATAGAGTTTTTAGTTTTAAAATTTTCAAGTGTATTTATATATTTATTGTAAAAGCCTTGTATTTTCCGAAGGGGAAATACGGCGGTGACGCCTTGTAATTCCGCTGCCATTATTAATAATAAAAAGAGCTATTTTGAGCTGCATGTCTGTTTTTCGGGGCGTTACACTCCTTTTATTATCTTTGCTGGTATATTTAACTATTTTTTCTCCTCTCTCGTTAACTAATATAAATGCCTCTTGAAAATAAAATTCATGAATTGTACTATATAATATTTTTTTTTATTATCGCACCATCTTGTAATATATTTATCGAATGAAATGGTTATAAATATCTAAATTAAATAGGTAAATTCGTGGTAAAATAATTTTATTAAACAAGCTTATACGACATTTTGATAATCACAATAATTATAAATATTCGCTTATTTTGTTTGATTTTCTTTCTTAGGGTTGATGTTTTTTTTTTAATTTTGAGTTCGTTTTGTAGCGTGACATGTTACTTATGTAGGGAGGACATTCAAGTTTGGGACGTTCAAGTACGTACCAGTGGTCCATGTCCTTGCTGGGAAGCCATTGGTAAGGTTTCCCAATCCTAAATAATCCATAGACGTGAGCAAAAAACACTCACGTACATAATAGTTTTGTACTCCTTTGGTCCCAATCATATGTTTACCTGTTCTATTCTTTGCTACAAAGGGAGTAAAACGACTATACGAGTATAATACGATACGCGACAAATTATAAAAAATTCATGTGTTGCACTAACACTAGCTCATCATGTCATCAATATGGGATGATTTTAGCCACCGATCACAATTAACTACTGCCATGTCAAATTATACTCTGTAAGAAACTAAGAACACATATGGATCATCTCCATTAACTCCTTTCCGCCATTACTTATGGATAGGATTTGATTTGGCGAAAAAAGTGATGGTTTAAATTTATTTAGAGTGTATAAATACTGATGTGGAGATTAAAGTGCCAAAACAAATATGGGCCCTTTATTTTGGCCCCGCAAGAAATTCGATCTATTAATAAGTAATGGATAAATAATGAAGAGAAGAGTAATGGAGAACATCTTTACTCCAATTATTACAACATTTTAATTAAGTGAATGAAATTCACCAAATTAGATAACATTGACAAATACGGAGTAATTCTAAAAGTGGAATATTAGACAAATTAGATAACACGGCTTATTAAAATTTTTGTGTAATACAATCGACGTACATGCAAATGTAGCGGCGACCGTACAAATGATGATGGATTTATTTCCCATCAAGGGAGTCATCGACTTTGGATCTGCCGGAACTGTTAGCAACGAAGTGATCATTGCCGATGTTGTTATTCCTTCTCAAGTCGCCTTCACCGGTGTTTGGAGTTGGGAGGTAAGAACGAAATTTAGACGAATACAACTAAAGCAATAAATTATACTACACGGGTTAATTTTCTTTAACGTGCACCTTAAGCGCAAACGTTAAGAATCTATATGTTGAAGAAGATTTAAAAACCAACACTTTTGCCGTAGCATATTTAGTTACTGAAATTTTCTTTTGAATCGTTCTTTGGTGAAGTTTTTTTTTTCCAACAAATAGATCATTCATTAATAAAAAAATCATACGACCTTTACATAATATGTCTAATTAACCGGATATAAATCTATAAAAACTATTCCGTAAATAAAATAAATTCTCAAAAATATTAGTAGCATCTTCAAATTTAATTTGCTACGCTCATGCACATCCTCTCCAATATATATCGTCGTTTCATTATAAAACCTGATAAATTGTACTCTGTAATCGCTAATCTGACAGCATTCGTAATACACGCTATTCAAAGAACAAATGTTGTTAACACGCAGGAACCCGAGTCAAAAGCAAGGTATCCATCATTAAAGATAGGAGAATACAGTTTGCCCGAAGCAGGAAACAACTCTTTGGGACACATTACATCCTTAAAATCCGAGGTATACGAGCCTACCGGCAGCTCCAAGACTTATTTTTTCAATGTACACTCTGAGTGGCTTCAGCTAGCTTCGCGACTCAACTTTGGTGAGCAGCCTACTGTTCGCCTTGGTGAAGGCTATCGTGGTGGTGCTTCCGACATTTACGTGTCGAACTCTGCCTACGGTACCTTCCTTAATGAGAAACTCAACATCACCATCGTTGATACCTCAAGTGCTGCTGTCGTTGCGGTCAGTTTCCTTTTCTTTTCACTTAATTAAACTTATATGACATTAATATTCTAATCAAAGAAAGAACAAGAGTTAGCTCAATTGGTAATAAGTGCTCTCTTACTCCGATTGTGAGGTTCGGGTTCGGATTTTTACCAGGACCGTCTAATGAATTGGAGAATGCATGTTCTAAAAGTCAGATTGAGGTCCCTGCTGATAAAAAAAACTAACCTTTTTTAGTAAATGGAACTCAAACTTGGACGCTTAGAAAGTAAATCAACCTTGAGAGACCTCGTTCCTCGGTTTTGAGAACCTTTTGAACATTATTTTAAACGACCTGATTTTTACCTGCAACATAGTACGCTCATTTGACATAAAAAAAAAGTTGTTTAACCAGCCTCGTTTGAAACTATGTTCTAAAACTTGCTAAGTTGCTATATGATTTAATCTAAATCATTATGAGAGTATGGCGTGTCAATAAATTTCAGTACCATCATTTCACATATGGAATTACCCCGTGCATTTTGGCACGGGTTTAAAACTAGTTGATTATAACACACGATCTGTATTAATATATAAGTGCGACCGCCCTAGGCCCTTAGTTATGCTCCCACTAGCACGATTGAGTAGTGTATGTATATACCTTTATAAGCTATGCACTACATGTATGTGATGGTACAAAATGCATTTTTCAGACGTCAATAGCAAATGGAGTGCCACACATTGTGATCAAAGGAGCATCAAACAGGCCCGGTTCTGAATCCAACTCGGAATTATCCGAAACGACAAAGAAAAACGTTATAAAAACAGTTTCAACGTTCATTGGAGGTCTGTACTGGCAATCCCGAAAGACAAACGCCAACGTCTACTAATAAGTTGCGCTCTTTGTCGCTGCTACGGCTGTCCGATATTCCTTTATATGCTTTAATTGATGTCTACATTTTTCCTGGTTTTATGTACTAAAAATAAGCTGAGCTCGTGACAATGCGTGAATAAGGTTAAAGGCGTTATGCACTTATGCCCTCGTAATGTACTACGGAGTACACGGTATATTATAAAATAAAATTTGCACCGTTGCAAATCTTGTTATCCATTATCGTCTAATTTGCTTGTTCGGGTCATGACATTATTTTTTTCCTGTCGATTTTTCTTTAATCTTACCCATCTTGATCCGACGATTCATTATTTCACTCGAGTCCTCGATTTAATACAATAAAAAAAGCAACAATGAGAATCCATTCCCGAAATAGTAAGAAGCCGGCGGAAATGACTTATACGGTAAAAAAGCTAAAATGTTTTTTTCCTTTAAATTTAGCTTCATGTGGTTGAAATTTTCAGAAGTCCTCAAGAACGAAGAGGCTCTGATAGCATATTTGAAGTCATTCCTAACTACACTAATATCGTATTTCCTAATTTTAGTGGGTCATTTACCGTCTTCCTAATCCTATTTGCTTCAAATGAACGATTACAGAACAATTAGGTTGTCAACATGACAACATCTTAGACTAAATAAGTGTTGCTTCGTATCGTATCATATTCGCCAATCGCCGACACAGTGTCTCCTTATCGACTAATCAACAAACTTATTTTGGTTGATACCCTTGACAACGACACGGAAAGATGGGCTATACATAACTGACAATGACACAAGAAAAACAACGACCCTTGACAAAGAAAGCAGCTGCCATACCAGGGGTGTGAGAAGGGGAGGGGGGAAGCATACCCTGGGTTAAGTGTAGCTAGAAATTGACATTATTGAAAACACTTTGGCTTGGATGTATTGGTTTTTAGTAGGTCTCACTTAAGACGGATATATCCGTTTTAAAAGTAAAACGGGTTTAGTAATACACCACTGGTGTAGATGAGAAAAATATTTTGTTTTTTCCTATGAATTTTGTTTTTGTCTTATTCATCTCAAATGAGCATACTTGACCCGTTTATGTACTTTTGACAAAAGGTTTATAAGTTTATTTGATTTCAGGTTTATAAAAAATAGCTTTGCTGGTTTACACTTATTAGAATAAGTCTAGTGGTTTGGCGTAGGAATTTACTTGCAATTTTTAAAAATTACGGAGTACAAGTTAATGGTTAAACGCCTAAACAATTGAACAAAACCATGTAGGAATGTAGAATAGGTTGAAGCAAACTACTAGCTTCATTAAGTTATTGCTTAAATGACCATACTAAATACAACCAATAAAAATGGTTGATTTTTTCATTGTTTATTTTATTCAATGATTGTTTTATTTAATTAAATAAATTGAGAAAGGAGATTGAGAAAGAATATGAAAGTATATAAATGTGGATGTGATGTGGTTGTTAGATAATATCTTCAATGATTTTGTTAAGTGTGGAATTGTTAAGTGTGGAAAGTTATCTCACATTCAAAAAATAATATAAGGCTCTTATTGTGTTTATATTAACTTATGTAGTTAGTATAATAAATGGATTTAGATTTAGACAATTCGATCAAGTTGATAATGGGCTTAATTGTGCTTTTATGGATTATTAATAATAAACATGTATAAAAGTACAATTATTATATTCATGGAAAATAGATAAGTTTGCTCTAATTCCATTCTTATAAGCTAGTTGCAAACTTGCAGGCAAGAAATTCCATCAATCATTGGTCTACTACTAACGCAATCGAAATATTTTACTCCCTCATAACTCAACATTCTCTCTCTTGCTTTCACTTAATAAAAGAGAGTACTAAAAGTAGTAATTTTTGCTGCTTTCTAAAGGCGGTCGACCCTGGTAACCCGACCGTCCGTTGATTGCGATTCTCCTTTGACATCCACGTGAATTATATGGTTGAAATAGTTTTTTCATATGACACATGCACCTGTATGAATTATAATCGGTAGATAACGGGTGCAGTTGAGATGGACCCTCTTAAAATAATTTAGTTACGTAAATGCAGACCTACGAAGATTGTAGTCCACAATTATATTATACTCCTTCCATTCAACTCCACACTACATATTTCTTTTTCCACGTTTACCAACGCGCGTTTTGCATCGTAAATATAGTTCGCTACGTATTTGCAAAATTTATACGAGTTAGATATTTTTAATATACTCCTAAAGACGAATCAAACAAGATCCCACATGAAAATATTTTCTCTTATGTATTAGCCGCAAATTGAAAGATTCTTCTTACTTGTGAATAGTGTCAAAAAAAAAAATGTGTGGGGTAGAGTTGAATGGAGGAAGTATCATCTTAAATACTATATTGCATACATGACTTTATAAACTCACGTGAACTAAAATATTTTACATACAAACTTGAAACTCATAATTATTTGCATTCTAATAACAGTTTTTAAAAAAATGGCTGGTACGACGAAAATGCTAGCAGTTTTATACATGTACATTTTAATATATATTATCACAAAAAATAAAAGTTTATGAAAGTTTATGAAAGATATATAGATTGTTTTTACACAAAAAATAAAGGGTTTTTCTATATGGTGACCCTGTGTTTTTTTAAATTCTACGTAGTAACCCTAATTTTCAAAGATCACATATGGTAACCCTCAACTCTATTAATATGTATCGGCGTGACCCTTAACTTTTTTTTCCGTCAATTTGTCCGTTAAGTATGTGACTTGTCCATTGATTTATGAGATTTTCTACAAGGTAAACCCTCTATTAATTTTTTAGAAATCACACATGCTTAAAAATATAATCCCTTAATTAATTTTTTTTCACATTTTTACTCAATTACATTTAAAATTGTCAAATCAACCCTTATTATCTATCAATTAACCTAGTTTTAATAGAAAATCTAGTGCGGACTTTGTTCGATATAAAACCCAAATTTGATTCATATGTTTCATCCAATTAAAAAAACTTTTATTTTGGAAACCCCATTGATACCCCAAAAATGAAATGTTGAAACAACTAACATTGACTCACTTAAATTATTCGACAAATTGGCATAATAAAGTTGTGTACAATTGAGGAGTAGGGACTCATTTGTAAACGTAAGGTTAAATCTTAATAGTGGAATTCTTTGTTAATCATTGAACCTGATTTTTGGAGAAATGCGATAATGATTACTTAAAGATATGATGATACCGAGAGTTGACATTTTTTTGGAGTAATTGAGTGAAAAACGTGCTAAAATTGATAAATGGAGGCACTAAGAAAGTATTTCTTAGAGTGTTTCTTTTGTAATTAAAAAAATAAGGTTACCTTGTAGAATTTTAAAAAATAGAGGGTTACCTTGTAGAAAGTTTTATAATTCAATTGGCCATGTCACATACTTAACGGCAAACTTGACGGAAAAAATAGTTAAGGGTCACACTAATACATATTAATAGAGTTGAAGGTTACCACATGTGATCTTTGAAAAGTAGGGTTACCACATAGAATTTGAAAAAACACAGGGTTACCATATAGAAAAACTCAAAAATAAAAGTTTATGAAAGATATATTATCATAAACAAAACTAAATAGTTTAATACTTCGTATTAGCTTTCAAAGTTTTATACATGTACATTTTAATATAAAGACGGTCAAAATATTGAAAATTTGACTTCTTAAATGTAAATGAGTAAATTGGATTAGATAGGACGGGGTAATATATTATCAGTGCGGCCACCCTAGGCCCTTACGTTCTCATTATTAGCACGATTCGAGTAGTGCATATACCTTTATAATTATGTTTGATGGTACAAAATGCATATTTCAGACGGCAATGGCAAATGGACTGCGACATATTGTGATCAAAGGAGCATCAAACAGGCCTGGTTCGGAAACCACCTCGAAATTATCAGAAACGACCAAGAAAAACGTTCTAAGAACAGTTTCAAAATTCATTGGAACTCAGAGAGAAGAAAAACATAAATTCATTGGAACTCTGTATTCGCAGTCCCGAAAGACAAACGCCAAAGTCTACTAATAAGTTACGCTCGTTGTCGCTGCTGCGGCCTTCTGAGTTCCGATATTCCTATTTTATGTACTAAAAAATTTAATGTACTAAAAATTGAGTTGGGACTTTAATGGACAGAGCTCAAGACAATGCGTGAATAAGGTTGAAGGCGTTATGCCCTTGTAATGTACTACGCCGTATGTTATCAAATAAATGTGCTTATCTTCACCGTTGTAAATCCTGTTATCCATTATCTTTTGTCGGTTCAGGTCAGTGGCGTAGCTAGAATTTTTTGAGTGTGAGGTCAATTTAACTAAATATTTTTTTTTAATATGGAGTCGTAAACTCGTAATAGTGCAAAATTTGGAAAATCCAACAAATCGAACACCATAAAACGTTTGAGTGTGAGAGGTCAATTTAACTGATAAATTTGCAGTCCGTAATACTCCAGCTCGGATAGTTTCAATTACATATCGGTTTGAAACATGATCTTAAAATTACCCATTGTACTATTAATGCCTTTCTCTGATACTATAACTCTGAATGAGTCATTGAAGCGTCAATACTGTCGTAGTAACCTTCAAAACTTTTGCGTGCCAAAATACACTGTGGAGTATGATGTTGTGCACTAGGAGAATGAAACAAAGACGTTCATCCACTATCATCTGTCTTAATTTGCTCCTCCCTCAGCACGGGTCGAAGTTTGATTACTAGATTGCCCTTCAATTTTCGTCGGTGTGTCAAGAATATGAATGAAAGGAGTCTCAGATTGTTTTGGGTTGTTGGTTGAGATATGGAGCAAGACTAATATTTGGGCTCATACAAAGAAATGCGTATAAGTATTTATAATAAGGCTAAGTAATCAGACTATCATCACCTTAACCTTTGGTGCAACAATTTTGGCAAGTTTACGAGCGCGCCTCTTAGCTGCCTCGTACTGTGTGCTGGAGTCCGACCAAAACATACTGCCAGTGCATGAATACCTAACGCCTGCTGGATCACATATGATTGTCTTAAGAGAACTTGCATAACTTACGATGGCTAGTGCAAGCTGAACATCACAACTAGCTCCTGCGAAGCCAACAACCTCCAGAATCCTGAGGCTAGGATGACTTTGTTCCTCCTCATTCGTGTTTCCCACGTCAGCTTCTCGAACCAAACCTATTTCCGAGTTGTTCAATTCCTCAATATCATTCTCATTTTCAAGGTCAATTTCTTGCAACTCCTTAGCTTCTATAAGTTCTTCAGCAATAGTCATAAAATCTACCTATCGGAGAATATTAAAACACCATTACAGGCAAGTCAGCAACACAAGCGTCATTAGACTATAGTGACCAACAACAAATAATGCCGTGGAGAATTTGGGACATTGGATATGTATATTCTTTAATACGGAGTATAACAGAAACCAATGTTGATGAGGCAAGAGTCGGACAAGAAAATTCAAGGGATTTAATTACCTGCAATTTGAACTCCTCCAACATCGGACATGCCTTTATGAAGCGTTTAATTGGAAGGATGCAACTATGACCGTCGCAAATTATCGTACAAGTGAAATGCTTCACATTTGGAAAAATAGGTATAACTACTCCTTCAGGAATAACCAAATTCACAGGATATGAGGAGGTAATCTGGGATGTAAGAAAATCATCATGATCGTCTTAGTATAATAATTATTATTGCAGGAGAAAATTGTATAAGGATTGGAAATAAGAAATAGATACTCCGTAATTGATACTAACCCGTAACTCTAGGGAAATTTTGTAAAGCTGCTTGGAGAAAAGAACAAGTTTGTTAAAGATTGGAAACGGAGACCTGCAAAATCCACCGCAAAAACTTGCTTCAACCAGCATTGGCAAACTCTTGAACACCATACAAGGACCCCCATCATGTTGTGTATCTCCATATTGAAAGTACAATAGATTCTCCGCATCAATCTCAAGATGTTCCAAATTGGAAGTGGTCATTAAGATGGTCAAGTATTTCAACTTGGACGACCGGACTGTTAACCTAGACAGTGGGGCTGATGCCAGATACAGCCGTTCCAAGTGGTGGCAGCGGGACAGTAGAAATTCTATAAATTCTTGGTTTACATCAACGTACTCAAGATAAAGCGATTGAAGGGTAGTAATGCCACTATAACAAGGAGGATGCCTTAACATATCAAATCCTAAAGGGAAGCCCTTTTCTGAGTAGTCAGAACCTTCGAGGTTAAGACCGATCAAATCTAACACTAGCTCCTTCACTCTTTTGGAAAGGGCAAACTTAACCCATTTTCCAAGCTGAGTAGCACAACTCGAATAATAATGAAAATGAACTCTGAACTTATCAATACAAGGACCTTGATGCATGCTGACTACTTGATTGATCCAAGCGAAATATCTATAAGACTTGGCGTCATGTGTGAAGAAAGTAGCATATTCTTCCGGGTACATTGAATTAGGATCAAAGTCCAAATTAGTCCAGTGAGTCCACATATATCTCCATCTTCTACCAAGGATGCTTGTCTGAGCTGCATTTTTCATCTCGAGTAATGATAAACACTCATGTAGTAAATTATCGGGCAGTTCACTAATCCTATCCTGGAATGGGAAATTCAGTTTGCTCAGTTACCCACTTTTACCCAACAACATGATTACTCTATCCGTCTCAATCATTTGTTTATCTTTTACTAAAATACCTACAATACCTCTCACAAAGAATTTAAGGGGTGCTTGGTTGGAGCTTTTGAAATAGATTGGAATGGATTCAATCCATTTTAGTGTTTTATTGGAGGCTTTTGAAATGAAGTTAGATACTCAATGGATTCTAACTTCATTCCAACCCCTTACTATTACTCTATCCATTACAGGATTGAACCAAACAATTATGAGCAAGTATGAGATTCTAACTCCATATTCTCGTAACCCAAACGACGTTCAATAAATGAACGGGACAAAGGGAGTAATAAGCACGCACTAAACAATTGAATTATCAACCCATTACCATTGACTACACAGGATACATAATATAACAGACATAAGAATTAAGGGTAGTGACTTCAGACCGTCTCATACTTTACTAATTAGCGATCATTTGTTTACTTTTTTATATTATTTGTGAGACGAATTTTAGTCAGAAGGTAAACAAACGATTGTCATCGTCCACTTGTCATTCGATAACAAACAACACAAATGGTCCCACATTATCGATATAAAGAGCAAAAATTGGGTGAATAAATTACCTTTGCTGCTTGAGAAGACGATATGTCCATTGAATTACAGACTGTAAACTATGAAATTAAACAACACCTTCCTTCACTGAAAAGGTCAGATCTGATGATGAACCATCGCAAGCACTGTGCAATTTTATCAAAATTGTAAATTAGTGATATACGGAGTACAAATAAAGCAAGAATAAAGATTTGATTTTTTTGTGTTTAGCTACCTTATTAAATTTGGTGGTCCCAAATAAAGTTGCCAAAAAATGAAATGTTTTGTTTAAATGGGACTGTGAATAAAATTATTTCTGATTTAGGGGTCGGTGTAAACATGAAATTTGTACGAACCTAAGGGATCTTGAGTCGTCATTTCGTATGGCGGATGACGGCTTTAAGCTCCTTAGGTTCGTATAAAAACATGTCTACGTGGACTCCTAAATGAAAAATAGTTTACTTCATAACCTAAAACGATAAATAATACTCCCTCCTATTCTCAATATTCTTCCCTATTTCCTTTTCGGTCCATTCAGGTTTTCTTCCCTATTTCTATTTTTGGCCTATCTTTTATTAATATAATAAACCCACTAGTGTACTATATTAATATAATAAACCCACTAATGTACTAATTTTAACACCTTCTCTCCAATTACTTAGGTCCGCTAGTGTACTATATTGTTTTTTATTCCTACCCTTAATCCTTGTGCAAATATCAAAAGGGACGAATATTGAGAATAGGAGGGAGTATATTTTTAAGCACCATTCTAACAAAAATTCAAAAAAAAAAGGGAATTTGTGGCTATGTTTGGCCAGACAAATAAGCTACTTAGCGAGCCCACAATATTAGAGGTGACCATGGCCCGGACCAGGATAAAAAAAACAATCCATGTGTGCCGGTTTGGGCCGGGTCGGGTCAAATATACGCCTATACGGGCCTATTTAGCAAGCCCAAACCCATCTATTATGGATTAAAATGAGCTTTTGATCCAAAATGAGCTTTTTGGTATTTAAAATTTACAACTTACCGAGTAAGATTAAAACCATAATACTTTCAACTATACTCCAAAAACATACTTAGTTTATAAAATCGTAGTCAATTGTTGTTCTTTTATTTTGGCACAAATACCAAGGAAAGAGTAAGGGGTCATGCGTAGTTATACTTAATGGATGACAAGTGGACAATAATCTGTCAAATTACTCATAGAAAACCTTCAAACAAAATCCTATATATAACGATAATATCATCAACATATACAAAGAAAAACAAAGTGTAAGATCCACGAAGAATAAATAAGGAGCTTGTTACGGATCAAATGTGACCTTTTGTATAAGAAAATGTAACCATATCTGATATGTACTCCGTAATATTTTATGAATGGTTACATTTTATTATAAAATGATTACTTTTAATCTATAACAAGTTTAAGACTGTCAGAAGAGTGACCAACTAATTTCAATTTTCAACATCAAGATTTAATATACTTGTTATACTCTCAAAACATATAAAGTTAAATGACCACGGTTATTTATTTAACTAAACATAACTGTTGAGTCTTCCGCAACGGGCTTATACAATTAGGTACATGAGAGCGGTCTATAAGCAATGAGCTTTTAAATTATTCCACTTACTTATAAGTTACACAAATTCTCATTTGTGACGGGACGACCCGTCGCAAGCTTAAGACGGGTCAATACCCCCTCACAATGAGCAAGTGGGTGGAAAATGGAGCCCTCCACTTGCTTTATGTGAGAGAGAATTGACCCGTCTTAAGCTTGCGACGGGTCGTCCCGTCGCAAGTAAGACTTACTGTATAAGTTAATCCCTTCACTATTTTTCACTCGACAATGCCCCGACACATATGGGAAAAGACTAAAAGTGGAAAATCACGTTAAACAAGCTTTCTTGAACATTACACCTTTTGTAATGAAGCTAAATGAGTGAACCTAAATGACCACCAATTCCTCGTCCTTCCAGAAGTCATAAAACAATCCCAAGTCTAAGTAATCTTTGTTGCATATGCAATGGGCCATCTCTTCTTCATGGCATTTGTCCCTTCGTATTAAGACAATTTGTCATGGCCCAAACGTTTATTTTTTATAAGCGTTTTGGGCCATGATTTTTGGCCTAAAACATCTTCGGTAGGATTTTCAACTATCGTTGAAACATCTTTGTTAATAGCGTTGTACTCGTATTCCCTTATACAGTAATGGACTTTTTTTGCAGATTTAAAGTGTTTTCAAAAAGCTCAAAATTAGTTTTTTTGCCTTTAAAATAGAACTCCATTACAAGAATTAAATGGGCGGACGACTATAATAGGCGACTGAAATTTTATGCCTATTTCAGTCGCCCCGAGTTTTTTTCAGTCGCCGAAACCAAAATACTTGTAGTGCTTTTAGCTTTTACTTATACTTTAATGCTATTTAATACATAAATGAAATATTTTTATGTTATATAAATTTTTCATTCGATTAGGTAAATTTTTATTTCATTTTTCATTCGATTAGGTAAAAAAGCTCTTTTTGACACACTTTGATAAAATTATAGCCAAACACCTCCAACTTTTTCAAAAATTAGTTTATAAAAAAAAAACATTTTGACAAACAAAAACAATTTTAGCACAATGAACCCTCAAGGCTATACTGTATGTAGGGATGTCAATGGGGCGGGTCTTAACGGGTCTCGCCCCACACCCACCCCACTTGGGGCGGGTACGGGTAATGATTTAATGGGTGGTGGGGCGGGGACGAATATCAAAAGTGTCATTCGTCGCGGGTCCTGGGGCGGGTGCGGGTATCACAGGAGACCCGCCCCATACCCACCCCACCCCACTTCACCCCACACCACCCCGCCTCGCATGTCCCCGCCCCACTTATACTCGCCGCACTCATCTCCTGCTCACCTATAATATAAGTCTAGTTAAGTAAAAATAAAATAACTAATAATTTTATAAAGATAAAGACTAAACTAATAAAAGAGACTTATTTATTTAGCTAGAAGCTAGATTTCGTAACTAGATTTAGCAATTGATAGATTATGTTTGTGGTGTTGATAATCTTGTTAACTTTCATCAACTGCTTGTTTAAAAAACTTATGTAATAACTAATTAATTGAATGTGATCTATTTCAAACCACTTTGCGAAGACTTATTTGTAAAAAATTTACGAGACTTAGTATGTTTTAGATACAAGAATTTTATTTTTAAAAATTGTTTTACGAAGGGAAGGGTAATTTGGCGGATAAGCGGATCCCCGCGGGGCGGGCGCGGTTTTGAGAAGTGTCACCCACACAGGTCGTGGGGCGGGTGTGGGTACGCATTATTGTTCGCGGATGCGGGTGCGGGATACCCTTCCTCCGCACCCACCCCGCCCCATTGACATCCCTAACTGTATGTTTGTATTAGGATAATCATTAGCGGACTTAGGCGGGACATGGACATGCGTACATATTTAAAAGGGAATAGTCTGATGGGCCTATACCTAATTCAGTTATCTAAGTCCATTATATCTGGCCTAGTTTGATTGTCCAAGCCTGCCGATCATATACGCGGGCCACCCGTGGGCTCATGGGTTTAATGTTATAACAAAAAAAAATTCAATGTTAACCTAAACAAAAACTTCCTACTACCAAGAATAACGTAGGTCTTAAACCTTTTTTATGGGTTCGGCTTCGTTTTGCTTAAGTTGACGTGAAAAAAATAGTTAGTTTATCGTTATATCCATTTTTTTTTATGTTATTAAAGTTGTCATGTGTACAAAAATAGGGGAAAAAATATTTTAGCGGGCCTAACAGAACGCTCAATGGAAATTTATCTAAGTTCATTCGGTCCCACCCATTAATTTTAGCGGACATATGTTTCTTGTCGGTTACATATTAGTTTTATATACTCACACTTGACCAACTCTAATTTGTACATCACATAATCATGTAGATAGGTGAACACAAAATTTATAAATGTGCTTCACTTTATCATTTCGAATTTTATTGTTATTTTCTTTATCATCTTGAATTTTATTATTTTCCTGTTTTTGCAATTACAGATTTGGCATGTCCTCTTCTTGCCACTTTTATCTAAGAAAAATATTATAGGTATAAAAATGTTAAAAAGTTGTAGAGTTTTATATAATACGCTCTCCTTTCAACTCCGCTTGACACTTTTCTTTTTTCACGTTTGTTAACGCATGTTTTGCATGATAAATACTTTAGCTACGTATTTGTAAAAATTATAAAAATTAGACATTTTTAAGTTACTTCTAAAGACAAATCCAACCAGATCCAACATGAATATATTTTATCTTATATCTTAGACGGGAATTTAAAGTCTGAAAATACAAAAGAGAAATGTGTCAAGTGGAGTTGAATGAAGAGAGTAATAATCAAACAATTTATATAAAGTATACTTGAACAATTATAAACCAAAACTCAATTAGTGTAGTGGTACTTAAAGAATGGATCAAACCATTATTAATTAAATTGATTCAAGAATTGATCCCCAACGCCCTATGTTTTTGAGTATTTAATACATAACCCAATGAAATGACTACATTTAAAAAACCAAAAAAACGCCAACAAGAGGATTCGAACACGAGTTTCCCATTCACACATATAACCATTTAAGCCAGTCTGCGATCGAGTCAATAGTTCTACGAACGAATGATCGGATATTAATCCAATCCTCAAGTTATAAAATACGGAGTATGAGGCCTTCTAAGTTGAAATTGATATTTACCTGAAAATCTGAATATTAAAATAAACAACCATATAAATATAAACAGTTGGTATTGTTTCAGACGGACTATTTTGGTATAAATATAAACAACCATATAAATATAAATATAAACAACCACATAAATTTTGAACTAATCAAATGGTTGTAAATTAACTTGAAAATGAAAAGATTAATGAATGAAAAAATATACCTAACGAAGGTATGAATGAAAAAGAAATGGAAAAAAGCCTCTTCCAAGAAAGAGGGGCCTATTTCAAGGAAACTTCGACGAAGTTTCACGTAAAATTATCTTTAGTATGGAGTATAAATTATTATCAGGTAAGGCTTATTATTAGTATTATTACTATATGATTATATCGGGTATGGCGAAATAATGAATTGCAGTATGGTGATCTTCAACAAGGAATTATAGCGGCTATGGCGATTATACTGAATGAGACGCATGTACAGATTATTAGAAATACAATCTAACTACACTTATATCTTGTAATTACTTACCACTTTACTTCGATCTTGTAATTAGTTTCCTTATATTTGATGATCGACTTGTTACTCAGATCAAACTCTGTTTTGATCTTTAATTTATATATACAGATGCAGAGTATTGTTATAATTCTGGTAACTTTCTTCCTGTTTTCGAATCCTCTCATGCACAGTTTTCTACTGTTTTGTTTCTTGCTGAATTAAGGAATACGTTTTAATGGCCTGCAATATTTTGATTTTTCTAGCTCGGGAATTTATGATGTTTTCCTTACGTCTCAATCTTTTGTTTAACTTTTATTTTCGTGAGAGGTAGCTAACGATTAGGACGGAGGGGAGTATTTTGGCAATTTCTCTTCGCTATTACATTAAACTGATAAATTTGCAGTCGGTAATACTCCAGCTCGGATAGTTTCAATTACATCTCGGTTTGAAACATGATCTTAAAATTACCCATTGTACTATTAATGCCTTTCTCTGATACTAACTCTGAATGAGTCATTGAAGAAGCTTCAATATTGTCGTTGTAACCTTCAAAACTTTTGCGTGCCAAAATGTACTGTGGAGTACCATGTTATGCACTAGGAGAATAAAACAAAGACGTTCATGCCCTATATCTGTCTTAATTTGCTCCGGCTCAAAGTTTGATTACTAGATTGCCTTTCAATTTTCATCGGTGTGTCATTATCGACCCCTTAAAATGATCCTTGTCCTCAAGAATCACAAGCAATTAACTTGTGAGCATGATTTACAAGAAACCATTGGAAGTTGGAACAATAACGACACTCGTCTCAGAATGAATATTCTTCCGGGATCAAATATCCAAATTGTCGCAGCAATACTTGGCCCGTCGTTGAATTTCAGGATTTAATTCACAGCAATACTTGGTCCTTCCCGGATCAAATATCCAAATAATCGCAGCTAATAGCTTAACTTGCTTTTGTGTCAATTCCAAACATGTAGCAACATTCAGTTATTGAAACTCCCTACTCAAAATTCACGATTTAATCCGCCTTGTTCGAAAATTAAGAACGCTA
This sequence comes from Heliosperma pusillum, assembly GCA_022085475.1. Classification (NCBI taxonomy): domain Eukaryota; kingdom Viridiplantae; phylum Streptophyta; class Magnoliopsida; order Caryophyllales; family Caryophyllaceae; genus Heliosperma; species Heliosperma pusillum. The sequence continues at coordinate 69,845 of JAIUZE010070256.1, forward strand.
TCTTAAATCAGCTTTAGAAACATATTCTCAAGAGTGAGTCTGTAAAACAACATTGGTGTGCTTACTCCAATACCAAGAGTGAGTCTGATCGGGTCAGTTACCGTTCATGCCGAGTCATCATCGGGTGATAAATTGGGTCGGTACCTAGATGAACGTCAACTTGGACTTAGTCTCAAAATCACCCAGGAGGAAAACTGTCGTTTAAATTGTAATGCGTCAGGTTGTCATATATAGCAGCAATCATAGTCTACGTAATCGGAGGAGCGAAACAATATGGCGTACAACAAGTCCCTGAATCTGGCCAGGTTTCCTCATTACGCGTTATCTGGGTTGATAATGCACACTTCTACAAGGTTAAACGTGGGATATTTGGTGCAGCTGCTGCAGTTTTCCTTTGGTGCTGCAACTCTTTGAATTAACTAACCTTACCTTGGTTTCCGAAAATAACAGAGGGAGAATTACGAGTGCTAGGGTGAATAAATGAATAATCCTACCGAGCTTAGCTCATAATCATGGTAATTCTCCTGATCATATGGATAATCCTATTGACATAGTAGTAGCACTGCCTAACTTCCCGGCAACACCAGCGCGGCGATTGTGACAGTGGAGTGATATGAGACCCAAACTGAACAGTGCTGAAGTCCTGAGTTGCATTTATCAGTTGAGTGTTTTCTGATTTGGCATTGAGCTACGTGTGATTATAAATTTTAGTTAGGGAAAGGAATTAATTTTTGAACCCTCGGTTTCGACATTATTTGGCATTTTCCTTGAGATTTATTATAAAAATTGTAAAACGGTTCAACGGCTATACCAGTACCACAACTGAAATTATGCTCAATCCGAAAATAGGTCTATTTCCAATCGGGTTTATTTATTTCCGTAATTGATGAATATAAGTTGAAAACTTGTCTACGACTTGTTGTTTTGGTCAGTAACGTGAGAATTGCCTCATACATTGATCTGTGAAGGATTTTTCTATTTCCCTAAAGAGTAGAGTGAAATCCCAATCAGTTATCTTACTAACGCGTTGCTAGTCCTTTAGGTACATAATAATCGGAAAACAATGCATATTAGATAAACCACCCTTTTACACACAGTGCCATGCATACTATGATTGAGACGAAATGAATATGAAAACGCGCATTCACACAAGGTGTTGTGTCCGTATACACAGTCTCTGTGAGTTTGTTCACTTGATTCGCGTAGTTCATAATCGGAAAATACACATGTTTAACATATATAATAGTATTTCATCACTCTTGTCATTAGAAATGAGCATCATTATAATGTAACAAGTCTATAATCATGTAAGTATAGTTAGGCATCTATAACTATGGATCATATGTACATCACACTATGATCATGTAATTGTCTATAAGTAAAGATCATTAATTATATACATCACACACTATGATATGTAAGTACTTATGCCTCGCATCCGTATTCGTAAATCTCTGTAATGGTGCCGGAATAGTTACTGTTTTTGCTGTTCCAAGCCATTGAAGGTTGCCCAAGAAAGTTCCCCAGGGTCTGGATGAATGATGTTGGTATCAATTGGTCTTAAAGCCATGTTTCTGGTTTTCTGTTACTTGTCAATGACTGACACTGCTAATGTTAATGTTAATGTTAATGTATATGTTTTTGTGTTGTGGTCTTCTTTCTCAATTTTGAAATGAAATGAAGCCTCTTTTTATAGTGTCTACTGTAGTAACTGTAGGATGATCAAATTTCTTTGAGTTCACACTCTTGCTTGTCGACCACGGAATCAAACATACTATTATTATTCACTTATGCTTCTTATGGTAAAATTCTATCACAAATTGGAGTGCAAATCAATCCAACCTACCCTTCCACTTGCATATCATTAGAGGGTCACTATCCATTTTCAGCTTCTGACGGATAATACATTGCATATCTTCAATTAACTTTAATAAAACACAAAAAAAAGTTCTTGATCAAATCTTCTTTTTATATAATTTAAGTATTTTTAAGTTTTGTGATTCGCTCTTTAATTCATGGGTGAAAAAACTTTCCTTTATTTAGTAGTAGGGCCCAGTTAAAAATATCAATTAATTACAACAATTTTTGGCAAATGCATTTTGTGTGCACCTGGTACAAAATAAAAAAAAAATTGAGTTTATTTTCGCAGTACATTTTTTACCCATTTTAGTAATTTTTAAACAAAACTTTCCATTTGCTACCCTTAACAAAAAATACATCAAACATAATTCTTCCTACCTCCTCCTTACCTTCTCTCTACACCTTAACCTTTCTCCAGTTCCATAAAAAAATTTATGTATGAAAGATTATTCAAATGACGAATAGGTATTTAATAGATTAATTATCTAACATTAACCAAATTAATTATTTATGACGTATATTTTAATTTCTTTATACTTTTTGCTTAGGGTTTTATGTAATTAGCGTTTTTAATTTCTTTATTATATGTTGGGGTTTTTAATTATCTAACATTAAACAAAAACAAAAAATACTTGTGAAATTCCTCCACATCGTCATCAAATTCCTACCCAATCGTCATATGACATACTCCCTCCCATCCAAACCAAAGGTTACACTTATCTTATTTGGATCATCCAAACCAAACTACCCATTCCTTTTTGGGTAACAAATAAGATCAACTACTCCTCGTTTACCCTATATATTTACACAATATGTCATTACCCCACCCACCCAACTAACATTAAATATTCAAGTGATCATACTTCAATTCCAATACTACCCTTAGCTTTTCTATATTTTCTTAAAACTTGTACTCCCTCCCATGTAACCTTTGGTTTATATGGGAGGGAGTATGTCATAATATTCCTCCATATCGTCATCAGATTCCTCCGTCATGACTCATGAGGTCCCCTCCACATACGTGGTCCCCCTTTATATTCCTCCTCAAGTCCATATACGTCATGGAGTCCCCCGCCCGTTAACTGTTATTATCATCGTTACTTACTTTTAGGTCCCCACCCCACATAGCTTTCAAGTATTATTATTATCACAATTTCTCGTTTGTGACGGGCATATTCGTCGCAAGCATGCGACAGGTCAAATACTACCCACGTGGATAGATAAGACAAAAGCTAAGTGTCTACCTAGGGAGCAACATTTTATTTTGTCTTATCTATCTACATGGGTAATACTTGAACCGTCGTCACAAGGACGTCTTACCTTGTTGTATTATTATTCCCTCGTATTCACCTATTTCTTCCCCTTTCCTTTTAGTACAAAAATTAAGAAAATAGATTTGTACCACACAAGACACACTAGTACACTACTCACACACAAATAAATTTGAACCGCACAACCCACAACCAAAAAAGGAAAAGGAGAGGAAAATTCAACTTACCCAAAAAGAAAGAGAGAATAAAGGATAGAATAGGAGGGAGTATTATTCTCATTATACTCCACTATTTTCTTCATTTGGAACCGACAATTCATGTTGATATGCCATTTGTTGTGAGTTTGTGACGGGTTGTTCATTATCAGGTTATTCATCGAGTGGGTTAAAATCGGGTTACGAGTATGAGAAAATGGCCCGTCTGAAAGATACCAACTGCTAGAAAAAAAAATTTGTAACCTATTAACTGAACACTCAAGAATAGATTGTAAACTATTGATCGAGACAGAAAGTGTTGATATTACGGAGTATTATATTTACGTAATTTGGAAGGATAAATATTAATCATGTTAGTAATATAATTTATATTTGTATGAGTATTTATTTTAATTTTTAGATAAATACTCCCTCCGTCCCGGTCATTTATTTAACATTTCTATTTTAGGGTGTGTCATTCATTTCTATACCTTTCTATATTAGGAATCTAATCTATGAGTAATTTGATCACCCAATGAAATTATTGTCCACATGTCATACATAAGTACCACCACAAATGGTCCCTAATCATTTTCTTAATAATTGTGCAAAAAGTAAAAGTAAACAAATGACCGAGACAAAAGTAGTATTAGTTTGGACTTATTCAATTACTTGCATGTGAAAGTGAACCTTTTTTTAATAAAATACACTATGTCGCTAATCGAAAACTTCCAATTTCATAGTTGGAGTAAGAATGGTAAAAGCTTACTCTTGTTCTAACGGCGATTTTCATTAATGAAGTCTCAAACTAACAAATAATTAAAGTAGCTATCTCAGTGGAGTTAGGGTAATCTTAAGGTAATTACGAGTAATTAAGTTTTTACATCCCAAGAACTAGGGCGGATCAAAAAAGTTTGAACCGAATTTTGTAACCGAAAATCGAAAAAATGGACTTTGAATTTTTTGTTTTTTTTTCGGTTCGGTTAATCGAACCGGATTTTTTTGATGAAAAACCAGAGCAGATTCGGTTCATAAAAAATTCAAAGCGGGTTTATGTTTTTTTATAAAAAAACTCAATTTTTGAAGCAAACAGTCGATCCAAACAACAAAAATCTCAAATCCCCATTTCATTTTTCAAGTTTCCATAAATTAGTAAAAAGGTAAGGCAGCAAATCAGTAAAGAAGTTGAATTAAAATACGGTTATTACCTAAAAAGAAGAAAAACCGGTTATGAAAACCGGTGCGGATAAACCGGTTTTCGATTTCGGTTTAAAATTTTTAATAAAAAACCGGTTAACCGAAAAAATCCGGTACGGATCCGGTTTTGAAAAAAATGATTTTTAAAACCGGTTTGCAAAACTGGAGCCGGTTTTGAAAAAAAATGATTTTTAAAACCGGTTTGCAAAACCGGAGCGGATAACCCGTTTTGCTCAACCCTACCAAGAACTAGGGCTGAGCAAAAATACACGATACATTTTTAAAATACGGATACGATACGGTAAACAGGTGTAATTACAAATTTTCGTATATACGATACGAATTTCCGTATACACGATACAATTTTCTTAAAACCGTATCGTACCCGGGTCGGGAAAAACACAAATCCAGATATACGATTTTTAAAGAGAAGTAAAAAAAATTAAAAGATCTGAGATAAACTAAATAATAATCCCCCCAAACTAAAAGAATAAGTTAAGCTCAAAATTTTCCTCTCAATTTTCACTAGTTAGGAACTTAGGATTAGGCCACCAATAATTAACCATTCTATATAATACAACACAAATTCTCATTTGTGACGGACACTATCCGTCACAAGCTTAAGACGGATACCATATTCTCTCACAAAATACCCATCAAGGATGAGTGGAGAGCACATGGGGGGTGCCCACCTTGTCCCCTCTACCCATTTCCTCTCACAAAATACCCGTCGCAAGATCCGATCCGTCGCAAGCAAGACCTACTGATAATACAATCTATAGAAATTGGGTCCACCACATATTGTAAAGCCATATAGGGAGTATAATCTTTAGTATCAATGTTGGTTTGTATTATTTATTGATTTTTATTATTCTATATGATCTTGACGCAACGTATCTATTATTAATTAATAGCCAAATTATATTTTTATACTCCATATAGGGAGTATAATCTTTAGTACAAGATTTAGTTGGTTGTCATCCTCTATTTACGAAAAGAACCATGTGAAACTAGAAAATTTCCCGCTAAAATCACTCTAACCTACAAACTTGGTTTTAGCATGTTCGTTTATTCTAAAATATTCGACTTAAAATTTTAGTTATTTTATAGAAAAATTGGCCTACTTATAATTCATATTTTAAATATTTGTTGAAAAATATATTCTACCAAAAAATGTTAAATTTACACTTTTCTATCTCTTAAAATATACTAATACATCTTAAGTGTACTTGTTAAATATTAATTTTTCTATATATCACAATCTAAAAAGCCGTGCATCCGCACGAGATCTACACTAGTTTAAGTACAATCATATAAATTTGTCAACTATATTTGTTCCTAACTCATACTCCCTCCATTCAAGTCCAAATACAACATTTTTTTTGACAATATTCCTTGCAATATGTAATATAAAATATGGCCATGTGTGATCTTGTTTTGATTCGCCTTTATAAATACAATAAGATTATCAAATTTTCATATTTTTTTAAAATGTAAAACTCAAGATATTTACGTTAAAATTCGTGCATTTACATACGTGAAAAATAGAAATGTTGTGTTTGAATTTCAATAAAGGGAGTATATAGGATGAATATTGAAACTTTTGATTATTTGAACCTGTAAGACCCTGGTCTTTTGGACTGAATTTTGCTGAATTTTTCTGGACTGAACTTATAGGAGCTGAACTGAACTGAACTTATAAGAGCTGAACTGAACTTATAGGAGCTGAACTAAACTGAACTGAACTTATAGGAGCTGAACTTTTTTGAACTTAATTTTACTTAACTGAATATAATTTATAGAATCTAAAATTCGCTAAACTAAATTTTATTACATAAGGTAAGATAATAACATAATTCCGATTTATATACATTGGTTTGTTCAAATACATTGGTTTATTCAAATAGATTACTACGTTTACATCATCTTTCTCTGTATCTTTATCTTTTAAAAAAGGTTGTCATAAAAAAATATACTCTTACACATAAGTTAAGATAATAACATAATTCCGATTTATGTAAATTGATTTGTTGAAATAAATTACTACGTTTACATTACGTTAAAAAAATAAATCACATATTATATCGTTTTCTAACCATCTATTTCCATATCTTCATCTTCTCATCACTTTCTTCTTCATCTTCACTATCACTCGTAACAACGAATCTATTGTCTCGCCAATTATTTTTTTACTATTTTGTTTCGTACCTTGAACATGGCTTTTTTCCGCTTATCATCAAACATGCCCAAATCTACTGTTCCTTGAATTTTCACGTCATGTTGTATAATATGTATTCCAATAGTATAAACAATAATAGACATTTGATACTTTTGTGACATTCGGAACATATTTTTTAACAGCCACTTTTTTTTTAATTGACCAAATGTCATTCTAATAATTAATGTCAAATGTTTTTATATCGGTTTCATAAATAATATATTCCGTATAACTTTTCTGAACTGAACTTATAAGAGCTGAACTGAACTGAATTGAACTTATAGGAGCTGAACTGAACTTATAGGAGCTGAACTGAACTGAATTTATAGAAGCTGAACTGAACTGAACTTATAAGAGCCGAACTGAATTTATAGAAGCTGAACTAAACTGAACTTATTAGAGCTGAACTGAACTTAAAGATGATGAGTTTATGTTCAACGAAGAGGCCTAACATATCATCAACTAGATTTCATGCCCGTGCGATGCACGGGTCTACATTAATGACATTTCATAAAATTTCTATAACAATTAACTTATAAAAAGAATCTTTTAAAGTTTTAAGACTATGATATAATATAATTTTTAAGAAAATAATATTGATATATTGATTCAACTTCTATTTTAACCATATTTTACCAACCTTGTTAGGACTCAAGTTATGTTTGATATGTATAATGACCCAAAAAATGTCAACATGACTCTCCCGTTCAAATTATTTAATAGGTTTACATATGTTCTGATTGATACATTCACAAAAAAAATAATCCAAGGTATCTAAGAATTAAGATCTTTAAAACAATGCTTAAGATACTCAAAAGATTTTGGGTAAATAAATAAGTTCAATTACATCAAGTATGTGCAAATAATATGAGATTTTATACCGTAATGATAGCATTTTTTTTTATCACGAATCTAATTATATTATTTTTATGATTAATACAAAATTTTAAGATTTCTCTAAAAGAATATTTAAGAGTCTTAAACGATTTTGGGTTGATATCTAAGTTCCAAGGACGACTTCTATTTATAATCACATGATCACCCCAGCTTATGATATTTTTCCGATGTGGGACAATTCTTATATTTAGACGTAGTATATTCACCCCCACCTACATTATTTTTCAATGTGAGACAAATAATATATTAAGTAGTACATCATTAAAATTATTATTTATGATACTTTCTTAAATTATTATTTATGATATATTCCTAAATTAATTTTGATGATGTAAATTTCATTATTAAGGTGGAGATAATAATACAAACTTGTAAGAGCTTTGTAAGACAATACTTCAAAAGATTTAAAAGCTTTTGGGTTGATATATATGCACGGAGGATACTCATTTTTACAATATTTTTTTTTTGTGAAATGAAATGTAAAAGTTTTTATATAAAAATGATAAACAACACTTAAATATAATTTAGTAGAGAAAATGTATATTAAAATAATTAAAAGATTTTTTACTTTATTTTTTTATAATACTTTTAAGAGCTCTCTAAAATAATATTTAAGAGACTCAAAAGATTTTGGGTTGATATCTAAGTTCTAAGAATGAATCATATTTATAATTATAAGATCACCCCACCTTGTGATAATTTTCCAATGTGGGACAATTATATTATTTATAAGTAGTATATTTACCACACTTATATTATGTTTTAATGTGGGACAAATAACATATTAAGTAGTACACCATCAAAATTATTGCTTATATAATACTTTCCTAAATGATTATTTACGATACTTTCCTAAATTAATTTTTATAATATAAATTTCTTAATTATTGTGAAGATAATAATACAAACTTTTATTAAGAGTTCTCTAAGACAATACTTATTATTATTTATAATCATATTTATATAATTGAGATTATGTACTGTATTGATAACATTTTTTTTTACCACGAATCTAATTATATTATTTTCATAATATTTTTTTACGATACATTTTTTGTCAAGGGAAATTAAATATAAAAGTTTTTATATAAAATTATAAACCTCACTTGAATATAGTATAGGAAATATGTATTATAATAAATAAAATATTGAACTTTATTTTTTATTTCAAAAATATTATTTGTGATACTTTATAAAATTCATTTTTAATATTGTAAATTTCACTATTGAAGATAATAATACAAACTTCTAAGAACTCTCAAAGACAATACTTAAGATACTCAAAATATTTTTGGTTGATACCTAAGTTCTAATGATGACTTCTATTTATAATCATAGTATCACTCGCCTTATGGTTTTTGATCCGATGTGGGACAGTTGACTATTAATAGTAGTAAATATTTACCACACCTAAATTATTTTTCATTGTGGGACAAATAACATATTAAGTAGTACCACATATTATTCTATAAAATATTTATTTCTATGTTAATTAAAAGATTATCCACTTTATTTTTTATATCAAAAATATTATTTATGATACTTTTCTAAATTAATTTTTGACGATGTAAAATTTACTATTATGGAGATAATAATAATAACTTTTAAGAGCTATCTAAGACAATACTTAAGATATCCAAAATATTTTGGGTTGATTTCTAAGTTAAGGATAACTCCTATTTATAGTTTTATAGTATCACCCTACCTTATGCTAATTTTTCGATGTGGACAACCCTACTATTTATAAATAGTATATTCAATACATTATTTTTCAATGTAGGACAAATAACATGATAAGAATACAAATACAAACTTTTAAGAGATCTCTAAGACAATATTTAATTGACTCAAAAAGTTTTGCGTTGACACCTAAGTTAATAATGACTCCTATTTATAATTATAGGCTCACGCTACCTGGCCTTATGTAAGTTTTCGATGTAGAACAATTCTACAATTTATAAGTAGTATATTCACTACACCTATATTATTTTTCAATGTGGGACAAATAAAGTAGTATACCAACTTTTCATATAAAATAACTATTTACTAAACTATTACACTAAGGATAATGAGATAGTAACACCCGGTGATACTCAATTTCAGTACCACTTAGTTTAGTAAATTCAAAGTTATTTTTCTCTAACAACTTTTTAAAATTTAAAGTTATTTACTCATGAAGGGTAATCTTGGAAATACATTTATTAGTGATAGTGAGAAAATTAGGTTTATTGCTGCCTTTTACTTCCCTCGATTTACATACTCATGTAATGTAATGCTTACCTAATTGCCCACTAATTATTGGACAATTATTTTTGAAAATATGTGAAGTATGTAGGTATGTAGCTAAATTTTCATACTTCTACTCTCGTATTTTTTTAGTTATTAAATTTACTCTTGGTTTCCAATGTATGTGACGTAATTCACTTCACCACAGCAAAATTGAAGTAGAAAATTGGATGAAAATACAATCTATGACGTCTAATCAACCTTAATTGTATCTTTATTTGATTTTAATTGTATGTATGAAACGATTAGAGATGTTTGTGTAGATGAATTACTCTTTTGCCCTTTTAATTTGGCGTAAATCTAAGATAAAAAATATAGATTTATGACTTTTTAATTATCTTTAATCTTTAATGAGGTGGTAGTGTGGTACCGAGGCACTCTATATATCATTATCCACTAACTAATATTAGAATGATAAGAAAAACAAAAAAATTAAAAATCGTTTATTTAGTTTTTTACATACTTTATACTATACTTTTATCATATTATAAACAATAGAATAGTAAAAAATACAAAATTTATACTCTAATGAAAGCATTTTTCGCTAAGAATCCAAATATGTAAGTTTCGAAATGTTTTGCAATATATTTTTTCGTTAGACGGATAATAAAAAAAAATTGTTACGTAAAAATAGGTGTGATAATAAAAATATTATATATTATCTGTTTTTTTTTTAATCTTGCAAATCTTAAAATATACTTTCCAAAAATTGAAAAATATGATGTTGACCAATAGAATTACTCGAAAAAAGCATCTTTTATATATATGTATTGATTTAATAAGACAGATTTCCTCCCTAAAACACAAAAAATAAAATCACTTTACTTGCTTTATTTATACAATTATACATTTATACATTTATACAATTTGAAAAATATTTACCCGCTGCTTGGTTCGTCAGATCTGACATTTTCAGTGAAGAAAGGTGTAGTTTGATTTCACCCTTTTTTTCTCCTAAATAAAATCATCGTTTTGATCTTGCATCTTGTTGTTTTTCTATTTGCTTGATTTTATTAACAATCTGTTATTTCTTAGTTTACAGTGTGTAATTCAATGGACATCTCGTCTTCTCAATCATCAAAGGTAATTTATTCACCCAATTTTCGCTATATTGTTGCTACTTAGTATTGTACTCCCTCCGTCTCTCTCATTTGTTTTGTTATTCAATTTGAGCGTGTCTCATTTATTTGTTTAAAAACACGTTTTATGGGTAACTTGATCCGCCAAATGTCCCCTCCTCTCTCCTTGGTCTTTGTATAAAAGTAAAGGTAAACAAATGACTCCGTATGAGACGGTCTGACATGTAAGGTTGAAGTCACTATACCAACTCCTTATCTCTGTTTTACCTTTTGCCCCGTTCATCTGTTTAGCTTTTATATTCTTTATAACAAGTATTTTAGTCAAAGATAAACAAATGATTGAGACGGAGGGATAATACCGTAATAGTGTTGTTAGGTAAAAGTGGGTGGAAATCTGTGTAACTGAGCAAATTGAATTTTCCATTCCAGGATAGGATTAGTGAACTGCCAGATAATTTACTGCATGAGTGTTTATCTTTACTCGAGATGAAAAATGCTGCTCAAACAAGCATCCTCTGTAAAAGGTGGAGATATATGTGGACTCACTGGACTAGTTTGGACTTTGATCCTAAGTCAATGTACCCGGAAGAATATGCTACTTTCTTCTCACATGACTCGAAGTCTCAGAGATATTTCGCTTGGATTAATCAAGTAGTCAGCATGCATCAAGGTCCTTGTATTGATAAGTTCAGAGTTCATTTTCATTATTACTCGAGTTGTGCTACTCGGCTTGGAAAATGGGTTCAGTTTGCCCTCTCCAAACGAGTGAAGGAGCTAGTGTTAGATTTGATCGGTCTTAACAAAGTAGGCGCTGACTACTCGGAAAAGGGCTTCCCTTTTGGATTTGATATGTTAAGGCACCCTCCTTGTTATAGTGGCATTACTGCCCTTCAGTCGCTTTATCTTGAGTACGTTGATGTAAGCGAAGAATTTATAGAATTTCTACTGTCCCACTGCCACCACTTGGAACGGCTATATTTGGCAGCAGTCCCACTGTCTAGGTTAACAATCCGGACCTCCAAGTTGAAATACTTGACCGTCTTAATGACCATTTTCAATTTGGAATATCTCGAGATTGATGCGGAGAATCTATTGTACTTTCAATATGGAGATTGTCAGCATGATGGGGGTCCTTCTATGGTGTTCAAGAATTTGCCAATGCTCGTGGAAACAAGTTTTTGTGGTGGATTTTGCATGTCTCGGTTTCCAATCTTTAACAAACTTGTTATTTTCTCCAAGCAGCTTTACAAACTTTCCCTCGAGTTACAGGTTTGTATCATTTATCTATATATGATTTCCAATTCGTATACAATCCCCTGCAATACTAATTATTATACTCAGACATCTGATGATTTTCTTACATCCCAGATGACCTCTGATCCTACGAATTTGGTTATTCCTGAAGGAGTAGTTATACCAACTTTCCCAAATGTGAAGCATCTCACTTGTACGATATTTTGCTACGGTCATAGTTGCATCCTTTCAATGAAACGCTTCATAAAGGCATGTCCAATGTTGGAGGAGTTCAAATTGCAGGTAAACAAATCTGTTAAATTTTTGTGTCCAAGTCTTGCCTCATTGGAAGCGTACCAGAGTACGTGATACGAAAAGAATACGCATAAAATGTCGCAAATTATCCAGGGCAGCATTTGTTGTTGGTCACTATAGCCTAATGACTCTTGTGTTGCTGACTTTCCTCTAATGGTGTTATCCTTCTATAGGTAGATTATGCGACTATTGCAGAAGAACTTATAGAAGCTAGGGAGTTGCAAGAAGTTGACCTTGAAAATGAGAATGAGATTGAGGAGATAAACAACTCGGAAATAGCCTTGGTTCAAGAAGCTAATCATCCCAACCTCAGGATTCTGGAAATTGTTGGCTTCGCGGGAGCTAGTTGTGATGTTCAGCTTGCATTAGCCATTGTAAATTATGCAAGTTCTCTCGAGACAATCATATGTGATCCGGCCGGAGTTGGGTATTTTTGCACTGGCAGTATGTATGAAATATGAAGCTTGTAGACTTAGGAAAACAGAGTATGAAGAATTGAAGTATATTAATCTCAAATCATACTTACAATAATGAATGACATCTTGTTTATATAGAAGGAAGGAAGTAGGTAACTAACTAACTTAACAACCCTTCTAACTAACTTCCTTAATCTATGCTAGTTATAACTAACTAGCTCATATGCCCCCCTCAAGCTGGATTTACATGGATAGGTAACTGTAAACCAAGCTTGGAGGAAAGGAAACGATGTTCATGAGCACCTAGTGGCTTTGTCATTATATCAGCCAGTTGTAGGGAGCTCTTAACATGCTTAGTTTGTAAAAAACCCTCTTGTAGCTTGTCTCGTACAAAATGGCAATCAACATTTAAATGCTTTGTACGTTCATGGAAGACGGGGTTCCTGGCTATGTGTTCAGCTGCAGTATTGTCACAATGCAATGTGACAGGCAAAGGTATTTGAACATGGAAATCAGCCATTAAATTTACTAACCAAACCAGTTCAGCTGTAGTGTATGACATGCTACGATATTCTGCTTCTGTAGAACTCCTGCTAACAGTTTTCTGCTTCTTGGTCTTCCAAGTTATTAAGGATTTGCCCAGAAAAACACAGAACCCACTCAGGGATCTACAACTGAAGCTACAGGTTGCCCAATCAGCATCAGAAAAAGACTGCAATGTTAGGGATGAGGCTGCAGGATAAAAAAGACATGTGTTCACTGAACCTTTGAGATATCTGATGATATGCTGAGCTGCCATATAGTGAGGCTCCCTTGGCTGACTTAAGAATTGGCTTAGATGCTGAACACTATAAGAGATGTCAGGTCTGGTCATGTTTAGATACAGCAAACGCCCAATCAGTCTCCTATACTTCTCTGGTTCTTGCATCAAATCTCCCTCTTCTGTTGAGAGTTTAAGACCTTTCTGCATAGGATAACTCACAGCCTTACAATCCTCAAACCCAGCATCCTTAATTATGTCAAGAATATACTTTCTTTGGTTGATCATTATACCAGTAGCATTCCTAGCTATTTCCAAGCCTAGGAAATATCTCATGACACCAAGATCTTTAATGGTGAATTTGCTATGCAGTGAAGCTTTAAGTGTTACAATTCCTTCCATATCATCTCCACTAAGGAGAACATCATCCACATATATCAATGCAACCAAGAATTTCTTTGTGGTAGGATCAGTCCTAGTGAACAAAGAATAATCATGTTTAGACTGTTCAAACCCAAGGTAAACTAGATGTTTGGTTAATTCTAGATTCCATTGTCTGGATGCCTGTTTAAGACCATATAATGATCTTTTCAACTTACAGACTTGCCCTTTCTTAGCAGCAGAATAACCCAATGGAGGTTTCATATAAACTTCTTCTTCCAAAAACCCATGCAAGAATGCATTGTTGATGTCAAGCTGAAATAATTCCCAGTTCTTGATAGCTGCTACTGCTAAAAGAGCTCTAACAGTTGCAAACTTTGCAACAGGTGAAAAGGTGAACTTGTAATCCTTGTCCTTAACTTGATTATAACCTTTGGCAACAAGTCTTGCTTTGAACCTTTCAACAGTTCCATCTGCCTTATGCTTGATCTTATAAACCCACTTGCTCCCAATAGCCTTTTTGTTAGGAGGTAAGTCAGTCAATTCCCATGTTTGATTATCTGCTAAAGCCTTGAGTTCCTGATTCATAGCTAGTACCCATCTCTCATCAGTACAGGCTTGAACATATGTGCTTGGTTCATGTTCCTCTACTACATTACAGAGGGACTCAACATAATCTTTATCAAAATGTGTTAGACTATTCATCACATTGACATGTAGTGCACTATGTTTCTTCTTGTATGTAGGTAAATGAAAACCTGAGAGAAGTACTGAAGGCCTTCTAGGCCTATCAGATTTTCTGATTTCTTGATCTGTTGGATTATTTGCCATTTGAGAAACATCAGAAGTTGACATAATATCAGGAACAGCTGAATCAGACTGAACAACTGTATCATCAGGAATAATTATGTCTGATGTGACAACTGCTTGATCAATAGCAGTAGATGGAGCTTGAGGAAGTCCATTGGTAGGCAGAAAACAAAGAAACTCATCATCTTGTTGATTTGAGTTTAATTGGAGTGGAGGTTGCCTTTCAGTTAGTGGCTTGTAAGGATAAATGTGCTCCTTGAAAACAACATCCCTATTTGTGAATACTGTATGTTTATCAAGATCATACAATTTGTAACCCTTTTGATGAGAAGGATAACCAATGAAAAGGCATTTCCTTGCCCTTCTCTGAAACTTATCTGTGGATGTTGGAGGCATAGAAGCATAACACAAAGTACCAAACACCTTTAACTCCTCATAAGTAGGTAGAATTCCAAATAAAACCTCATAAGGAGTCTTCCAATTTAACAACTTTGTAGGCATTTTATTGATAAGATAAGTTGCTGTGAGTAGGCAGTCACCCCAGAACTTCAAAGGAACATTAGACTGTATCTTAAGTGCTCTAGCCACTTCTAATAAATGTCTATGCTTCCTCTCAACTCTGCCATTTTGTTGAGGCTTACCAGCTATACTCCTCTGATGGACTATGCCCTTTTCTCTAAAAAATTCTTTGCATTGAACTTGGAAAAATTCTGTGCCATTGTCAGATCTGATGATCTTTATTTTGGCTTGAAATTGGGTCTCAGCATAAGCAACAAACCCTTTTATAAGAGCAGGTACCTGTGTCTTATTTTGAATCAAAAATGTCCATGTATTTCTGGAATGATCATCCAACACAGTTAAGAATGATTGAGCACCACAAATTGAAGGAGCCTTATAGGGTCCCCAGACATCAACATGTATTAAATCAAAACAATGTTGAGCATAGGAAGCACTTCTTGGAAATGGTAAACTGTGATGCTTAGCAAAAACACATGTTTCACAATGAAAATCTTTTATTCCTTTAATTTGTAAACCAGGTACATGAGACAATTTTTCCATAGAACTATGACCATATCTTGAATGAAACAACTCTATGTTTGTTGCATCTACAGCACTAACAGTACAAATTGTAGTATTAGCAGTACAAACTGTTTGATGAGAGTTAACTCTAAGTTTATACAAATTCCCAACTCTCCTAGCTTCAGCAATCACAGCATTACTTGAAGGGGCCTGAAAAACACACTTAGTCTTCAGAAAACACACTATGAACCCTGTTGTGGAAATCAATTTAGCCACAGAAAGTAAATTCTGCTTAAAATCTGGAATATATAGAACATCAGACAAAATAATCTTATCTGTAAGTCTTATACTACCAGCCTTAGAAACGACCTTCATTGT
This sequence comes from Heliosperma pusillum, assembly GCA_022085475.1. Lineage (NCBI taxonomy): Eukaryota > Viridiplantae > Streptophyta > Magnoliopsida > Caryophyllales > Caryophyllaceae > Heliosperma > Heliosperma pusillum. The sequence goes on from JAIUZE010070256.1 coordinate 86,160, forward strand.
GCCATCAGGTAAAGCCACAAACACAGGTTTAGCAAGATTTCTAACATTGTATAACCATTGCAAACTAAATGTCATATGATCTGAAGCCCCAGTATCAATTAACCAATCTGAAGTATGAACTGGATGTAAATGAGCAGAATAAGCTTGGGAAAAATGATTCATACCAGCAAAATTGACTGAGGACCTTAGATCAGAAGGATTATTATCAGGCTTGTCTGACATGACTTGAAACACTTGTTGAAGAACAGACTTTGTAACTGATTGGATTATTCCTTGGACAAAATCTGGATTGACATGTGCAGATGATGTATTGATGTGCTGATATTCCTGATTATTGGTAGAATACTCAACAGGAGAAACCTCTTGATAATCAGAATCTTGATCAAAACTCATAACATCAGCATTAGCAGCTTTAGAAACCATCTTGCTTTTCCCTTGCTTAGCTAAGAAAGCCTTGTACTTGTAACATCTCTCTTGTACATGACCTTTGATATTGCAAAACAGACATGTCATTAACCTATGACATTCTTCAATTGTATGACCAGGCTTATTACAATGTGAGCAATGCTTATACTCAGAAGCATAGGGTTCATCCTTTGGCTTCTTTGAAGTATTAGCACCATCACCCTGAACTTTAAAGAAACGCTTCTTTGATGTAAATGCAGCATTTTCTATCAAACTTTCATTAGCCTGATCATTGATATGTTTCTGCCTTTCAACTTTCTGTAGCATTCCCAATGCTTTGTTAATTGGAGGAAGAGGTTCCATGGATAAAATATTTGTTTGAGCATGATCATAACCAGTATTCAATCCCATCAGAAGTTGAATTAACTTTGCCTGGGTTTCTCTTTCAACCAATCTTTTCAAGAATTGACAGCTGCATCTTGACATTGCTCCACAACTGCAATGAGGAATAGGATCCATGTGATCCAGATTCTCCCAAATATTCTTCAATCGAGCATAATACTCAATAAGAGTAGAATTATCTTGAGAAATCTGACCAAGATCTTTCTTAAGTTCATAAATCTCAAGAACATTAAGCTGCCCATACCTCTCAATGATCTCTGTCCATAAAGCCTTTGCAGAAATAGTATACTGAAAATTCTCACGCAAAGAAAGAATCATGGAGTTTAGAATCCAACGTGACACAAAGATATCACATCTGATCCATTGATTATATGCTTTATCAGTCTTATCAGGAAGCTTACAATCTCCAGAAATAAAACCATCCTTATTCTTGGACAGCAATGCAGAAACAACCTCTCGTTGCCATTGTAGGAAATTATTGCCATCGAATAAGAAGGAGGATAAGATCAAACCAGGTTGATCAGTTGGAGAAAGAAAGCATGGATCATCAAAAGGAGAGTATAAACTCGGTGGTTCTATAGATTCTGGCATTTTTGTTGTTGAGAAGAATGTAAAAAAAAACTGTAAATCAATGAACTTTTGAGCTTTATTGTAATGGCGGAAGCGTAAATCAGAACATAACGTCTGATACCATATGAAATATGAAGCTTGTAGACTTAGGAAAACAGAGTATGAAGAATTGAAGTATATTAATCTCAAATCATACTTACAATAATGAATGACATCTTGTTTATATAGAAGGAAGGAAGTAGGTAACTAACTAACTTAACAACCCTTCTAACTAACTTCCTTAATCTATGCTAGTTATAACTAACTAGCTCATAGTATGTTTTGGTTTGACTCCAGTACACAGTACGAGACAGCTAAAAGGCGAGCTCGTAAACTTGCCAAAATTGTTGCACCAAAGGTTACGGTAATTATAGTCTGATACCTAAACTTAATAAATTTGAAATGAACCATTTTGGTTTCTTTGTAATTTCTACATGGCTCCATGGCTCCTTGTGTCAAGATTTGCTGGCGGAAAATCATTTGTTGCGGTTCTCTTTTTTTCACAAATTCTCGTTTGAGATGTAAAAATGTAGTTTATGTATGATAGATTTACCCTTATTGAGCCTACTTGTGATTTGTTTAAAAAGTTGTAGCAGATTGTTCACTTGTATTTGTTTTTGGATTGGTTTAGTTATAATTGGATGACTTTCTAATTTTGATAGTTGTTACGTGTAAGTAATGGTGCACATAAGGTCCGGTTGGGCGAGCTGACGGAGCTGTGCCAGGCCGGTTGGGAGAGAGATAGCCCGAGCTCACCCCTTGGATTGGAGTTGTGCGGTTTAGGGCCAGGCTGGCCTCGGGGAGTGATGGCCTTGGAACAATCTGGTTTCGGTGTAGTTTGGTGGGCCAATGTGGGCTAGGCGGGATTGCCAGGTTTGTCTGGGTCTTTTTAAAATTGGTTTAGGGGTTATTTACGACTATAAGGAAAAAAGGGCTTGGTCGAAATTATTGTAACTCTTTAAAGAATGAAAGCCTACGTAATTTTTCATTTAATTGTCTTACCTCTACGTTGTATTGTGATGTTGGGTGGTGACTGGTGAACAGGTGATCAATCTTCATTGGCGGTGTTGTTGATTTTTGCAACGGATGAAGCATCTGACCTCAATAATTCATCTTGCTTTAGGTTTATTTTTCTTCATCATTAGCTCTTCGATGTCTTTTTTCTACTTGATTTGAATATTTCTTGCAGACATACATTTTGACAACGTTTAGATCCAAGTTTGATTTTTTCATCTAGAGCTCTTCTTTTTGTACTAAAAATTTGATGTACCGAATGAATCGAATTTTAAGTTTTTAAAGATTAGTCATTAGAATATCATAAAACAAATGATCATTTTATACTCAAAATTTTTATAAATAAATATTACCAATTATTTTTGAAAAACAATCGACTAATTATTCAATGTAATTGATTTAGCGGAATTTAAATGTAATTGAATCGACATAGTAAACAACGGTCCATTTCAATCAAAGACCGGACCGAATATTTCAGATTCGACACGATCCAAGTCGGAAAGTTTAGGTTCAATATTCGATCCATGATAATTTTAGGTTCGGTTTGGTCCGACCGCTCCGTTCCAGTCTTGGACTGTTAATCGACCCTATAAAGAAACTTTATGAGGGACCACCGAATTTATTAAGGTAGATTTTTCTTACTAAAACACAAAAAATAAAATCTTTTTACTTGCTTTATTTGTACTCCGTATATCACTAAACACAAATTACATTTTTGAAAAAATGTTGCATTGTGCTTAGTTCAATGGTTTACCATCAGATCTGTCTTTTACAGTGAAGGAAGGTGTAGTTTAATTCAATGGACATCTCGTGTTCTCAATCAGCAAAGGTAATTTACTTCACCCAACTTTCGCTTTTTCTGTCGGTAGTGTGGGAACATTTGTGGTAGTTGTTATTGGCGATTAAATTTCTCATAAAAATCATTTGTTTACGTTTAACTAAAATACGTCTTATAAAGAATATAAAAAGTAAACATACACTGAATTCTTATGTCAATGGATTGATAACTCATGTTAGCTTTTGTGTACTTAAGTTTTACATCCAATTGTTTAGTGCTTATTACTCCCTTTGTCCCGTTTATTTGTTTACGTTTTATGTTTACGTTTTCAATTCGTTCTGAGAGGTATTTTAGTCAAAGGTAAACAAATGATTAAGACGGAGGGAGATATAGTGTTGTTAGGTAAAAGCGGATGGAAATTTGTGTTTAATTGAGCAAACTGAATTTTCCATTCCAGGATAGGATTAGTGAAGTGCCAGATGATTTACTGCGAGAGTGTTTATCTTTACTCGAGATGAAAAATGCGGCCCAAACTAGTATACTTTGTAGAAGCTTGAGATATATGTGGACTCACTCGACTAATTTGGACTTTGATCCTAATTCGATGTACCCGGAAGAATATGCTACTTTCTTCTCACATTACGCGAAGTCTCATAGATACTTCGCTTGGGTTAATCAAGTAGTCAGCATGCATCAAGGTCCTTGTATTGATAAATTCAGAGTTCATTTTCATTATTACTCGACTTGTGCTACTCAGCTTGGAAAATGGGTTAAGTTTGCCCTTTCCAAAAGAGTGAAGGAGCTTGTGTTAGATTTGATTGGTCGTAACATAGAAGGCGCTGACTATTCGGAAAATGGGTTCCCTTTAGGATTTGATATGTTAAGGCATCCTCCTTGTTATACTGGCATAACTGCCCTTCGATCGCTACATCTTGAGTACGTTGATGTAAGCCACGAATTTATAGAATTTCTACTGTCCCGCTGCCACCACTTGGAACGGCTATATTTGGCAGCAGTCCCACTGTCTAGGTTAACAGTCCGGACCTCCAAGTTGAAATACTTGACCGTGTTAATGAGCTCTTGCAATTTCGAATATCTTGAGATTGACGCGGAGAATCTATTGTACTTCCAATATGGAGATGGTCGACATGATGGGGGTCCTTCTATGGTGTTCAAGAATTTGCCAATGCTTGCTGAAACAAGTTTTGGTGGTGGATTTTGCATGTCTCCGTTTCCAATCTTTAACAAACTTGTTCTTTTCTCCAAGCAGCTTTACAAACTTTCCCTCGAGTTTGAGGTTAGTATCAATTATCTATATCTGATTTCCAATTCTAATGCAAATTTACCCTGCAATACTAATTATTATACTAAGACGATCATGATGAATTTTTTACATCCCAGATTATCTCCTCATATCCTGTGAATTTGGTTATTCCCGAAGGAGTAGTTATACCAACTTTTCCAAATGTTAAGCATTTCACTTGTACGATAACTTGCTACGGTCATAGTTGCATCCTTCCAACGCCTCATAAAGGCATGCCCGATGTTGGAGGAGTTCAAATTGCAGGTAAACAAATCTCTTAAATTTTCATGTCCAACTCTTGCCTCATTGGAAGCACCAGGTTGCTGGAAATGAGGATGTCAACATTGATTTCTCTTTTATTATAGCCTAATGACTCTTGTGTTGCTGACTTGGCGCTAATGGTGTTATTCTCCTATAGGTAGATTTTATGAGACTTGCTGAAAAACTTATAGAAGCTAGAGAGTTGCAAGAAATTGACCTTGAAAATGGGAATGAGATTGAGGGGATGAACAACTCGGAAATGGGTTTGGTTCGAGAAGCTGACACGGAAAACACGAATGGGGAGGAACAAAGTCATCCCAACCTCAGGATTCTGGAAGTTGTTGGCTTCGCGGGAGCTAGTTGTGATGTTCAGCTTGCACTAGCCATTGTAAGTTATGCAAGTTCTCTTGAGACAATCATATGTGATCCAGCGGGCGTTAGGTATTCACCCACTGACGGTATGTTTTGGTCAGATTCCAGTACACAGTACGAGGCAGCTAAGAGGCGAGCTCGTAAACTTGCCAAAATTGTTGCACCAAAGGTTACGGTGATGATAGTATGATACCTGAAATTAATGGATTTGAAATTATTGATTTATTTTAGTTTCTTTGTAGTTGGTTCCATGGGTCGGGACTTGATGAGGAAAATCATTTGTCGGGGTTCTCTATTTATGAGTGCGAGATATAAAAATGTATGTATGATATTAGGGAGCTTGTATGCTTGGACTGGAATAGATTAACCCTTATTGGACCTACTTGTGACTTTTTAAAAAAGAAAGAAGTGGCAGATTGTCGACTTGTCTTTGTTTTTGGATTGATTTAGTTATAATTAGGTGACTTTTTAATTTTGATAGTTGTTGATACATGTAAGTTCCATTGCAATAGCGACCACTGTCATTCCCTTCCCATTTCCACGTTTCATCCCACCTTGCTGATTGGTGCGGTTCTTTCCACCCTTTCTACGATCCTGGTTGGTTCGCGGATAGGTGACCCGCGAGGCGGACATTTGGCTGGATGATTGTTGATCATTCTTGTCACGTGATGAGGCAAGCAGAGCAGGGCAGCCCATGTATTGGTGGTGGTGGTGGTGCTGCTGCGATGCGAGGGGTTTCTGCGAGTCACAACATGAAGCGGACCTTGTAGAAAGTAAGGAATGGATCGCTTTGCTAAATAAAGGTTGCGATGTTAGAGTAGCCGTTGGGGAGGCCAATCACAAGCTGCAGAACGAGGCGGTTATTACTGACTGTAGCTCTACATTCTCTTACTGGTCTACAAGCATTTTTAGGGGTTGAAAATAGGTAGAAACATGGCTTAACAATAGGAAGAGACATTAAAGAAATTGTCCATGTGGGTGCGGACTTTTGTTCCAAGACATTGTACGAGAGTGTTTATTGTCTTCAAAGATGTAAGCCAGGGGTCCCAGGTCTTTTGAGTGGCATAGCCGGATGTGATGATGGAACAAGGAGATCGAGAGAGCCGGTGCTATATATCCATTGTTTGACAATTGTATCAAGGCGGTCTAGTTGAGCATCTTTAGCAATGAGGATTTCGTCATTGTCAGCCACCTCGAAAGACTTGGTGGTGTTAATGAACAGTTCAGCGCAATAACAGAGTGAAAGGCCGGACTGCCGGAGTGGAGGAGCCAGTCATGTGGTAAGGTTGATTGAGAAAATTATTCTCTTATGTTGATATTTGTAATTGAAAATGATATAGAGATGTGTATGACACCTAATTTATTACTTCATCCATTCCATTTAATCCTATATCCTTGTGAAAGATATGCGAGGTATATTTAAATCAAATAGAATGAGGGGAGTAGGAGACGAAGGGTATGGCCGTATGGGTTAATGAACAACTCATAGCTCTTTTACGCCTACATAGACAGACTGATGTGTTCGTTTTGTATATCTTGTCTGCTCTGTTTTCTGATGGCTTATATGAGTTCAGAATTCTTTTAATTTGCTATATAATATTAGATGGTCTATGGTGTATCAGTATGCATTTTGGTTATAAATAGAGTATCGAAAGTTAACTTCTATTCCTTTATTATTGGTTTGTCTTCTCTGTTCCTGAATGAGGGGATTTCATTCTTGATCCTGACATGAAGAGATGTCGTCATTTTCATATACAAGGGAGAAGCAGTTCAATGGGGTCGTAGTCGCAATGGCTGAGAAAGTGAGAGAGAAAAGCAGTTCAGTTGCAGACGTTCAGAACTAAGCATAAGGAAACTTGGAGGCAGATCACACTCTACTCCTTTAAGCTTTCTGGAGGTATTTCAACCGTCTTTTCTAGATGCGAGCCTCTTAAGTTTTGTTCTTGACCTCAAAATTCTATCATTTTTTTGTAGGCTTTTGCCTACTCCCCTTTAAATTACTCTTCTAATTTGGACCATATCAGGTTCACTTTGTGTTGGGTCAATCACTGATGGGGTCGGTTACGGTTCAGGCCGGAGTCATCATTGGGTGATAAGTTGGGTTGGGTTGGGTTCGGTCCGTACCAGACCAGGTTCTCATCAGTTGAGTGTTTACTGATTTCCTGTTGATCTATGTGTGATTATAATTAAACTTTACGTCATTCACCGCATGTATTATATGTCATTTCTGTAGACTTATAGTCAGGGAAGGGATTTAATTTTTGAACCCACGATCAAATCGGTTTCGACATTATTTGTTATTTCCTTAGACTTATTGTAAAGCGGTTTAATGGTAATATCATTTGATGTTATATATTGCTCAATAGAACGTTGTCATATCTTGGCCACGTCTATCTGACATTTCCACAACTTAGTTTATGCTACATGTTATCACGAAAATATACTTGGAAAATAGGTATATTTATATTTTCATAATTGAAGTCACAAGGGCCTGTAATCTAAACCACAAGGGTGAATATATGATACAAACATGTCTACGGCTTCTTGTTTTGGTCAGTAGCGTGACAATTGCCTCTTACATTGATCTGTGAAGGGTTTTCTATTTCCCTGAATAGTAGAGTGAAACCGCAACCGGTTATCTTACGTACGCATTATCCTTTACACTCGGTTCTGTACTCTAATTAAGAATGATTAGCTAAACGCGCATTCACATAAGATGTTGTACCTTTGAATTAACTTAGGAGTTCAAAGGTAACACCGTCTCTTGAATCGCGTTATTCATAATCGATTGGAAAAAAAGATGCATTTGCTAAAGAGTCAAATTGTGCAGGACAGTAATCAAAAACAGAGTTTGATCTGAGTAACAAGTCCAACTAATTACAACTTGGAATTGTAATTAATTACAAGGTAAAGTATAGTTAGATTGTATTTGTATTCTAGGGGGTGTAATAATCTGTACATTTCATCAGTATAAATGTATAATTGCCATAACCTTGTTGAAAACCACCAATCAGACTGCATTATCTCGCCATAACAATAACAATAATAATAATAATAATAATAATAGTCGCCATAGCCGATGATAATAATAATGACAACGAAATTAGTTGGGAACGACCTGAAAAATAAAACAAAAAAATAAAACGCAAGGACGGTAGAATTAGGAGAGAAAATAGGAACTAATCCGTAAATTATTGGCGGGTTTCCTGGCACGAAAGTCGATCCCTGGTCTCTCACTTTGAGAAGTAGAACTGTCGATACGGACCGTATACCCCAACTGCTCATTTTTTATTAGGTCGTATTCTGCGACGGAGCTGATGGTGTAGGTGTATTCGGCTCTCTCTTGAAGGTGTTGCTTCATATGAAGAATGTTAACACCATACTTGGCTTCTCCTCGTGGATACATCTTATAGCTGAAGTACAACTCAAACAATTGACCGGGACGGAGGGAGTACGATTTTATAAACTAAGTATGTTTTTAGAATACTAGTTGAAGGTATTATGCTTATAATCTTATTCGGTAAGTCGTAAATTTGAAATACCAAAAAGCTCATTTAGGACCGAAAGCCAGTTTTACCAATAAGAGACCGGTTTGGGCTCGCTAAACGACCCGCCCCACCCGGACACATGGATTGTTTTTATAAGCCTGGTCCGACCCATGATCACCTCTAATATTATGGGCTCGCTAAGTAGCTTATTTGCCTCGCTAAACACCGCCACAAATTCCCTCATTTTTTTGGCAACTTTTGGGACGACCAAATTTAATAAGGTAGATTTCCTTACTTAAAGTCTAAATAAAACACAAAAAATCAAATCTTTATACTTGCTTTTTTTATACTTCGTATATCACTAATTTACAATTTTGAAAAAATTGCACACTGCTTGCAATGGTTCATCTTTAATTTCATCCTTTTTTCCCTACATTTCCTGAGAATTTGTTCTTTCTTAGTTTACAGAGTGTAATTCAATGGACAAATCGTCTTTTCAAGCAGCAAAGGTAATTTATTCACACAATTTTCGCTCTATATATCGATAATGTGGGCACATTTGTGGTGTTTGTTATTGAATGACAAGTGGACAATGACAATCATTTGTTTACCTTTTGACTAAAATTCGTCTCACAAATAATATAAAAGTTAAACAAATGATTGGGATGGAAGAGTATATTTTTGGTGATTTAGTGAAGTATGAGACAGTCTGACATGTAATATTGAAGTCACTACACTTAATTCTTATGTCTGTTATATTATGTCTGCTGTATAGTCAATGGTAATGGGTTGATAATTCAATTGTTTAGTAGGGGCTTATTACTCCCTTTGTCCCGTTCATTTATTTAACGTCGTTTGGTTCACAATATCAGAATATGGAGTTAGAACTTAGAACTCCATACTTGCTCTAATTGTTTGGTTCAATCCTGGAATGGATAGAGTAGTAGTAATAGGGTAGAATGGAGTCAAAAAGTTTAAATTCTTTGTGAGAGGTATTATAGGTACTTTAGTAAAAGGTAAACAAATGATTGAGACGGAGTGAGTAATAGTGTTGTTAGGTAAAAGTGGGTGGAAATTTGCGTGTAACTGAGCAAACTGAATTTTCCATTCCAGGATAGGATTAGTGAACTGCCAGATAATATACTGCATGAGTGTTTATCATTACTCGAGATGAAAAATGCAGCTCAGACAAGCATCCTTGGTAGAAGATGGAGATATATGTGGACTCACTGGACTAATTTGGACTTTGATCCTAATTCCATGTACCCGGAAGAATATGCTACTTTCTTCACACATGACGCCAATTCTCATAGATATTTCGCTTGGATCAATCAAGTAGTCAGCATGCATCAAGGTCCTTGTATTGATAAGTTCAGAGTTCATTTTCATTATTATTCGAGTTGTGCTACCCGGCTTGGAAAATGGGTTAAGTTTGCCCTTTCCAAAAGAGTGAAGGAGCTAGTGTTAGATTTGATCGGTCTTAACCTCGAAGGTTCTGACTACTCAGAAAAGGGCTTCCCTTTAGGATTTGATATGTTAAGGCATCCTCCTTGTTATAGTGGCATTACTGCCCTTCAATCGCTTCATCTTGAGTACGTTGATGTAAGCCAAGAATTTATAGAATTTCTACTGTCCCGCTGCCACCACTTGGAACGGCTGTATCTGGCGTCAGCCCCACTGTCTAGGTTAACTGTCCGGTCGTCCAAGTTGAAATACTTGACCATCTTAATGACCACTTGCAATTTGGAACATCTTGAGATTGATGCGGAGAATCTAGTGTACTTTCAATATGGAGATACACAACATGATGGGGGTCCTTGTATGGTGTTCAAGAGTTTGCCAATGCTCGTTGAAGCAAGTTTTTGCGGTGGATTTTGCAGGTCTCCGTTTCCAATCTTTAACAAACTTGTTCTTTTCTCCAAGCAGCTTTACAAAATTTCCCTAGAGTTACGGGTTAGTATCAATTACGGAGTATCTATTTCTTATTTCCAATCCTTGTACAATTTTCTCCTGCAATACTAATTATTATACTAAGACGATCATGATGATTTTCTTACATCCCAGATTACCTCCTCATATCCTGTGAATTTGGTTATTCCTGAAGGAATAGTTATACCTATTTTTCCAAATGTGAAGCATTTCACTTGTACGATAATTTGCTACGGTCATAGTTGCATCCTTCCAATGAAGCGCTTCATAAAGGCATGTCCGATGTTGGAGGTCGGAGGAGTTCAAATTGCAGGTAATCAAATCCCTTAAATTTTCTTGTCCGACTCTTGCCTCATCAACATTGCTTTCTGTTATATTAAAGAATATACATATCAAATGTCGCAAATTATCCACGGCATTATTTGTTGTAGTCTAATGACTCTTGTCTTGCTGACTTGCCTCTAATGGTGTTATAATATTCTCCGATAGGTAGATTTTATGACTATTGCTGAAGAACTTATAGAAGCTAGGGAGTTGCAAGAAATTGACCTTGAAAATGAGGATGAGATTGAGGAAATGAACAACTCGGAAATAGGTTTGGTTCGAGAAGCTGACGTGGGAAACACGAATGAGGAGGAACAAAGTCATCCTAGCCTCAGGATTCTGGAGGTTGTTGGCTTCGCAGGAGCTAGTTGTGATGTTCAGCTTGCACTAGCCATCGTAAGTTATGCAAGTTCTCTTAAGACAATCATATGTGATCCAGCAGGCGTTAGGTATTCATGCACTGGCAGTATGTTTTGGTCGGACTCCAGCACACAGTACAAGGCAGCTAAGAGGCGCGCTCGTAAACTTGCCAAAATTGTTGCACCAAAGGTTACGGTGATGATAGTCTGATTACTTGGTCTTATTATAAATTATACTAGCTCATAAATTGTGGTTTAATATTAGTCTTGCTCATATTAGTCTTGCTCGTAAACAATTATAGCTCTAGACGCGAATTATTCCACCGATAAATAATCTTAATCGACACTCATATACTGTCTTAAACCCGTCTTCTCAGACGCGTGTATTTGGGAGGCTGTTGAGTCTTGCAAACCACTATGTCACTGTAAAATGCTCGAAGAAACAAAACGACTATCCTTTTGTCATCATGAGTAGTAATAATGGTATTGGAGTAGGCACACCAATGTTGTTTTACAGACTCACTCTTGAGAATATGTTTCTAAAGCTGATTTAAGATAGCGTTCTTTATTTTCGAACAAGGCGGATTAAATCGTGAATTTTGAGTAGGGAGTTTCAATAACTGAATGTTGCTACATGTTTGGAATTGACACAAAAGCAAGTTAAGCTATTAGCTGCGATTATTTGGATATTTGATCCGGGAAGGACCAAGTATTGCTGTGAATTAAATCCTGAAATTCAACGACGGGCCAAGTATTGCTGCGACTATTTGGATATTTGATCCCGGAAGAATATTCACTCGTTATTGTTCCAACTTCCAATGGTTTCTTGTGAATCATGCTCAAAAGTTAATTGCTTGTGATTCTTGAGGACAAGGATCATTTTAAGGGGTCGATAATGGCACACCGATGAAAATTGAAAGGCAATCTAGTAATCAAACTTTGACCCGGAGCAAATTAAGACAGATATAGGGCATGAACGTCTTTGTTTTATTTTCCTAGTCCATAACATGGCACTCCATAGTATATTTTGGCACGCAAGAGTTTTGAAGGTTACTACGACAATATTGAAGCTTCAATGACTCAGTCAGAGTTAGTATCAGGCAAAGGCATTAATAGTACAATGGGTAATTTTAAGATCATGTTTCAAACCGAGATGTAATTGAAACTATCCGAGCTGGAGTATTACCGACTGCAAATTTATCAGTTTAATGTAATAGCGAAGAGAAATTGCCAAAATACTCCCCTCCGTCCTAATCGTTAGCTACCTCTCACGAAAATCAAAGTTAAACAAAAGATTGAGACGTAAGGAATACATTATAAATTCCCGAGCTAGAAAAATCAAAATATTGCAGGCCATTAAAACGTATTCCTTAATTCAGCAAGAAACAAAACAGTAGAAAACTGTGCATGAGAGGATTCGAAAACATGAAGAAAGTTACCAGAATTATAACAATACTCTGCATCTGTATATATAAATTAAAGATCAAAACAGAGTTTGATCTGAGTAATAAGTCGATCATCAGATATAAGGAAACTAATTACAAGATCGAAGTAAAGTGGTAACTAATTACAAGATATAAGTGTAGTTAGATTGTATTTCTAATAATCTGTACATACGTCTCATTCAGTATAATCGCCATAGCCGCTATAAATCCTTGTTGAAGATCACCATTCTGCAATTCATTATTTCGCCATACCCGATGTAATCATATAGTAATAATACTAATAATAATCAGTAATTTAGTTGCCATACCCGATAATAATTTATACTCCATAGTAAAGATAATCAATCTGTGCGGACCTGCAAAAAAAAAACGTAAGTAAAACAATAAAAAGCAAGGACGATTAACGATAGAATTAGGAAAGAAAATAGAAAGTAACCCGTAAATTAGGGTAGTTCCTGGCACGAAACTGGATCCCTGCTCTCTCACTTTGAGAAGTGGAGCTGTGGATACGGACCGTATAACCCAAGAGTTCATCTCGGATAAGCTCATACTGTTTGACAGAGTTGATGGTGTAGGTGTAGTCGGCTCTCTCTACAAGGTGTTGCTTCATATGAGCGATGTTAACACCATACTTTGCTTCTCCCTGTGGATACATCTTATAGCTGAAGTACAACTCAAACTGTTTTTGTGGTGTTTCCAAACCCAGGAAACTAACCCAGCTGAATGGCCCAGGATCATCGTAACGGATATTCTGGCTAATTTCTCGTAATGCCATTGAGTTTTGTTCTCAAACTGAAATGAAATGAAATGAAATGAAATGAAGGAAATGTTTCAAGTGATACTACTAAGTAATGTGTGGGATACTCTACTGTAGTACCTCCCTCCCTCCACCTTTTATATACAAAGATAAATATTAATTTTATGTGAAACTTCCTCGAAGTTTCCTTGAAATAGGCCCCTCTTTCTTGGAAGAGGCTTATTTCCATTTTTTTTCATTCATACCTTCTTTAAGTATATTTTTTCATTCATTAATCTTTTCATTTTCAAGTTAATTTACAACCATTCGATTAGTTCAAAATTAAATCCCGACTATTGAATCAATAATATTTCTTTTTTCATTCCTCCTCTCTCTTAAAAGTGAAGACCCTTACACCTCTTCCTCGTAACTTCCTTGACCCTCACGTATTATAATTATTATTATTATTATTATTGTCAACAAGAGAAACCAATTGAATACTTTCAGGACATCAATATTTTGCTTGTTGTGACGTTGGCAGGTCGTAATAGCAAGATTCTTCCGCATACGTCATGAGGTCCCCCCCCCCCCCTAATAACAGTTACTCTATAAGTCTATAGTCGTTAGTTTGTTATAGGTCCCCACATATTCCTTGGCATCCAAGTTAATATTTTCTCAATTCATACCCACACTAGCCTTAAACCCGTGCTAATTGCACGGGTATGCACTTTAAGAATTCAGTGCTACAGAAATGTAAACATCTAAGTTTAAGTGAAATTGCAGTAAACTCTCCCTTCTTTTAGATGAAACAAAAATTAGAGAAATTGCACGTGTCTAGATAGTTGTAGAGTTATACAAATTGTTAAATCCGTGTTTCATTTAGTCAGCCCGTGCACGACACAAAAAGAAAATTTTGACATGTGCTTATTTAAAGTGAGAATTTTGGCACATATTTCATTTTGTACATATTTTTAGTTAGTGAAACGGGACAAAATGAAAATTTTGACCCGTTCACGCCTATATCGATATAGTCGAATTGGTATTTTATGTAATATTTACTAAGTTTAGAAGTACCGTGTAAATTTCAAAAAAAGAAGGGGTGCCATGTAGAATTCGAAAAAACAAAGGAGTATCATGTAGAAAAATCTACATTATTTTGAATGACGTGTTTAAAAGACGTCTATAAACGTTGTTATGATTAACCAAAATACCATGCCCGAAAGATTGTCATGATTGCCCGTAAAATAATATAATTTTCATAATGTATTAATAATTTAATATAAGTATAGTAAGGAATAAATATAATTATAATATCAATATTGAGTATGATTAATTTAAAAAATATATATTATCATCCATTTTTTCGCTTAAAAATAGTAAAAATGAACATATTAGACACAATTTTTGACCCATAACCCGTACAATTTAACCCGTATTTAAAATTAAAATCTTATTCTCCAGCTCATCTATAATACGGGTTAAATATGGGCTTTAAAAATGCCATAGTAGAGGGACCCATATACAGTACTCCGTATGTATCCAATTTGTGCTATTAAGCCATATAACTACTGAATCCTAAATAAATGCAACAACCTTCTCTATGACTCGCACTTCCTTCCCTCTCTCCTACCACTCACCAGTAGCACATTTTTTACTCTCATCTCCTCTCAATCTCCTAATATAAATATGACTAGGGTTGAGCAAAAGCGGGTACTTGACCCTATTTTGCAAACCGGTCCGGGCACCCGGTTTCAAAAACCAGATATTCCGCAAACCTGAACCGCTCCTGTTTAAATCCGGTTAACCGGTTTTTATGAATATTTCAACCCGGATCCGGAAACCGGTTAACCAAACCGCTTTTCAAAAAACTTGTTTTGGGCTAAAACTTCTAATTACAGTTTTTTCATTATTCTACCATTCCGCCCAATTCATTATGTTTTGTGAAATTTGAAACAAATAACTTCATATAAAAAGTTACCCATTGTCCATAGATAATAAAATCCAAAAACATCCTTACATAATAAAATCCAAAAACATCCAAAATCCAAATAATATTCAAAAGTTACAATTCAACCCAAAAGTTCTTAAATTACAATTCAATTTGAATCATTACAAAACGAAAACGAAAAACAATTGAAAAATTGATAAATATAAAGGGAAAAACAATACATATGAAATAGTGAGATAGATGTAACCCTTGCTTAGTGATATCTTGAAATTTCTTGATGATAGCTTGATGTTTTAGGAGCAGGAGAAAATATTGAGGGAAATAGTGAGAGAGTAAGAGGAGGCATAGAGTAGAAAATTAGAGTTATTGATTTTTGAGGATATGCTTGGGGTTTTCGGATTACTGTTTACCTTTTTTTTTCTTTTTCTTTTTTTCGGTTCAAAATACGGATTCCGGTTTTCACTTTTCCAAACCCGAAACCGAACCTTTTTTACTCCAAAAAATGCGGTTCAGGAGCCCGGACCTGAAAAAACCCGAATTTTCAGGTCCCTAAATTCGGATTTCGGTTCGGTTTCGGTTTAAAAAAGCGGTTCGGATTTTTTTACTCTGCCCTAAATATGACCATAAATTTACATCATCTCACCAAAAGAGGTTCATGCACGAATTTAAATCCTAAAGATTAATAACAAAGAGTATGTATTGATCCTTTTGCTGACAATTTATGTTGTTTACAAACGATAATTAAAGAAAAGTGATATTATTGTATAAGCATATTTCTCATATTTAATTTTTCCAATTTTTATGTTTTTTTTCCATTTTATGTAATTTTAACAATATTTAATTTAGGAGTTGTTAAATCCGCACAACATTTTACTTAATCTAGCACAATTTGGCTTCTTATTCCAATTGTACCCCCTCTCACTTATCACCCTCTAATTTCTCACTCAAAGAAAAATCAATAGAAAACCCTAAAATCCATCTTCTCTTCACAATTACCCGACCACCCTCCACCACCGGAAACGGCGCGGGCTCACAGCCTGTCCGTGACAACGCAGACCAACAAGACAACAGCGACGATAATGACTTAAAGCTATATACCAGAGGCGACTCAAGGCCGCAGACCACCACCAGGCTAGGTAGCACGGACACTCCTCCTAACTAGCCGTCCCGTGTCGGACACCGTGTCGGACACACGGACACCTATAAATAAGGAATGAGAGGTTGAAAGACTAAACGAGATTGATTAGAAGATGACTTGGGTGAGAAATGATAATAAATTATAGTCAAAGTCAAATACGTAACAAATCACCTCACTTATTGAATAAAAATATCAAAATTTTTGTCTTTATTACCACCATATGGTAGTGTAACTAGTGTTTGACTTGTCTGAAAATAAAACGAATAGTGTCCGTCTTAAGCAAGACTTACGATTATTTATAATCAAAAAGAGTATTCACAATTCCTTACATTGTATTAATACAATAAGAATAGCTAAATATTAGATTTTTTTATGATATAAAATTTAAAAATTTTAAGCTATAATTTATGTCTCGACAAATGTATAAAAGGGAAATTGTTAATTTATACATGACGGGAGTATAATTTATATGTTCCTTAACATATACTGATATACTTAGCACCACAGTGTTGTTATTACGAAGTCAGAGTATAATATTTACTTAATTTGGAAGGATAACTACAATTTATATTTCGCAAATTCTTATTTCAGACGAAATATTTCCGTCTGGAAAATAAGACAGAATTATGTTGCCACTTTTTGATAAAATATAATCACAGCTTATATCAATTTGTTTTCAACATCTAACTGTAAAGTTGTTACAAAATCCCGTCTTATTAGTTCAGACCAAAATAGTCCGTCTGAAACAATACCAACTGTTTATATTTATATGGTTGTTTATTTTAATTTTCAGATTTTCAGGTAAATATCAATTTCAACTTATTCGCCCATGTGTAAATGGGCATAGTGGATTAATACTCTTGTTGGCGTTTTTTTTACATTTTCAATGCAGTAATTTTAAATGTAGTAATTTCATTGGGTTATGTATCTATACAATACTATAAAAAGGTTAACATTGAGTGCCACATGTAACTCTCTCATCCTTTCATTGTATAGCTTTACAAACATCTAAAACACAAATCTCTACTACTTTAATGAATTAGCCCCATTAATTAATGGGATAAATAATGAAAAAATTACAATTAAAATAAAATGTGTATATAAACAAAAAATAATGCTATACTATAACACCAAAATAAATGAGTTTTCTCTTCTTAATCCCCCACCCCTTCAGCTCTCACTAAGCCCTTATTTCTTAATAAATTCCAATAAATATCCATTGAATGTCATGTAATAATTTCTTTAATTAATTCGTAGGAATTTAACAAAGGAGTTGAAGAGGTCCTTTTGTCCTACTATGATTTTGGCTCACTCGATTCTCTTCCTTTTCTCTTATAAATATAGATTAAACACCCTTATTTCGATTACCAATGTTTCAACTTTTGATCTCCAATGTAAATGGTGCGTTTATTTTCCACTAATCCTTTTTATTATTATTATTTTTATTTTTAGTTTGTCTATCTTCCATTACTAAATGGTTTCTAGATTATAATTATTTGACTTCGTGATTTGAGATAGAATACGACATTGATGTTTTTCTATTGATTGAACCAATTGTTTCAGACAAGATTATGTAAAAAATAAGCGGAGTACTGTCAAGAAAATTGTGAATTCACTTGGTAATAAGGTGGCTCTAGAGAGGACTTTGTCTCATTGCATTACGTTTCTCACTATTTGTCGTATAATTTGTTGCACATGAGGTGTTTGATCAAGGGTATGATAATATATAATCACATCACAAATTCTCATTTGTGACGGGCACTTTTCGTCACAAGCTTGTGCCGGCTGATACATAATATTGTGAAAGGACATTGTTACTCCTCCTTCAATAGATTTTAAGTATTATATTTTGGGAGCATTACTTTCGCATTACACGGTTTCCCTTCTTATGATGAATTACGGAGTAATTGTTTTTGGGATTCGCTTTGCTTTCGTAGAGTTTACAAGCTTTGGGGCCTTCTTTCATTATTTGTCGCCTAAATTTGTTGTACGTAAGAGTAAAAATCAATGACTTACTATATTTCAATGCATGGTGATTAAGTTAAGGATTTAATATATTTTGGTTTTATCAAATTTATTATGATACTCTGTACTATTTCTCGATGGGACAATAAAATTGTAGTGAACCAGTCAACTCTACCACAAAAGAAGTATAATGAACTAGATTTTGGCAGTTGCCCTTACTTTATACACTAGATTTTTTTATGTTCGTGCCTAAATACTTCATCCGCTAATTATCTATTTACCTATCATTAAAAGGGATCTTATCAAGAATAAAATAAAAGTAGAGCAAATGATTTTGACAGGAATTCCAGGCTAAGAATTTATGATATGAACGAGAAAAATACTTATTGCTTATTCGCACAAGTCAGACTCAAATACTCAATCACTCGATTAGAAGATCACTGTTAATTTCATTTCTCCTATGCGTTGTCCTACGTGCGAAGGAGTAGACTAATTTAAAACAATTAAGGTTACAATCTTAATATTATGCGTATATACTAAAACTTTCTTACCTATTTTGCATATACTTAGTACTAAAGAAACCTCAGAAACGAAAGAAAGTGAATAGTTAATTAAATCATACCTACAATGATCATACTTTGCTTGCAATATTATTCGCAATAAGTAAAGTTCTAGAAATATATAAATCTAAAACTTATACAATGAAATGATTTACTCAAATTTATTTCTTGAGTATTATTAATAACTTTATTGAAGCAGTGAGTGACTTCTTGAAACGATCCTATAGATCATAATGTATGACTTTTCATACGTATATCTTATATTGCTCTTTTGCCATATGTACATGTAATAAGTCTAAACAACCATTCATGATAATGACAATTGTTTTTTGCCATTATATCTCATCTCATCTAATTATCCATACATGACTATCATTCTTCCAAATAAGTTTTGTGTTAGCAATCTCATTATCAAACAAAAGAAAAACTAAAAAGAGACCCGTGAATTTTCACGGGGTTTAAAACTAGTTAAATACTCAAAAACATAGGGCGTTGGGGATCAATCCTTGAATCAATTTAATAATGGTATGATATAAATTGTTTGATTACTACTCTCTTCATTCAACACATTTCTCTTTTGTATTTTCAGCCTTTAAATTTCCGTCTAATATATAAGATAAAATATATTCATGTTGGATCTTGTTCGATTTGTCTTTAGAAGTAACTTAAAAATGTCTAATTTTTATAATTTTTTCAAATACGTAGCTAAAATATTTATTATGCAAAACATGCGTTAACAAACGTGAAAAAAGAAAAGTGTCAAGCGGAGTTGAAAGGAGAGCGTATTATAAAAAAACTCTACAACTTTTTAACATTTTTATACCTATAATATTTTTCTTAGATATAAGTGGCAAGAAGAGGACATGCCAAATCTGTAATTGCAAAAACAGGAAAATAATAAAATTCAAGATGATAAAGAAAATAACAATAAAATTAGAAATGATAAAGTGAAGCTCATTTATAAATTTTGTGTTCACCTATCTACATGATTATGTGATATACAAATTAGAGTTGGTCAAGTGCGAGTCGGCCCGTATGGCCCATCTTACTTAGTCCGCTATTTAAACGGACTTGGTCATAAAAGTATATGAAAATAATATGTAACCGACAAGAAACATATGTCCGCTAAAATTAATGGGTGGGACCAAATGGACTAAGATAAATTTCCATTGAGCGTTCTGTTAGGCCCGCTAAAATATTTTTTCCCCTATTTTTGTACACATGACAACTTTAATAACATAAAAAAAATGGATATAACAATAAACTAACTATTTTTTTCACGTCAACTTAAGCAAAACGAAGCCGAGCCCATAAAAAAGGTTTAAGACCTACGTTATTCTTGATAGTAGGTAGTTTTTGTTTAGGTTAACATTGAGATTTTTTTTATTATAACATTAAACCCATGAGCCCACGGGTAGGCCCGCGTATATGATGGGCAGGCTTGGACAATCAAACTAGGCCAGATATAATGGACTCAGATAACTGAATTAGGTATAGGCCTATCAGACTATTCCCTTTTAAATATGTACGCATGTCCATGTCCCGCCTAAGTCCGCTAATGATTATCCTAATACAAACATACAGTATAGCCTTGAGTGTTCATTGTGCTAAAATTGTTTTTGTTTGTCAAAATGTTTTTTTTTTTTATAAACTAATTTTTGAAAAAATTGGAGGTGTTTGGCTATAATTTTATCAAAGTGTGTCAAAAAGAGCTTTTTTACCTAATCGAATGAAAAATGAAATAAAAATTTACCTAATCGAATGAAAAATGTAAATAACATAAAAATATTTCATTTATGTATTAAATAGCATTAAAGTATAAGTAAAAGCTAAAAGCACTACAAGTATTTTGGTTTCGGCGACTGAAAAAAAACTCAGGGCGACTGAAATAGGCATAAAATTTCAGTCGCCTATTATAGTCGTCCGCGCATTTAATTCTTGTAATGGAGTTCTATTTTAAAGGCAAAAAAACTAATTTTGAGCTTTTTGAAAACACTTTCAATCTGCAAAAAAAGTCCATTACTGTATAAGGTAATACGAGTACAACGCTATTAACAAAGATGTTTCAACGATAGTTGAAAATCCTACCGAAGATGTTTTAGGCCAAAAATCATGGCCCAAAACGCTTATAAAGAATAAACGTTTGGGCCATGACAAATTGTCTTAATACGAAGGGACAAATGCCATGAAGAAGAGATGGCCCATTGTATATGCAACAAAGATTACTTAGACTTGGGATTGTTTTATGACTTCTGGAAGGACTTGGGATTGTCATTTAGGTTCACTTATTTAGCTTCATTATAAAAGGTGTAATGTTCAAGAACTTATTTAGGACTTGGGATTGTCATTATTTAGGCCCATTGTATAAGGTGTAATGTACATATCAAAAGCTCATTTTAATCCATAAGAGATGGGTTTGGGCTTGCTAAATAGGCCCATATAGGCGTATATTTGACCCGACCCGGCCCAAACCGGCACACATGGATTGTTTTTATTATCCTGGTCCGGGCCATGATCACCTCTAATATTGTGGGCTCGCTAAGTAGCTTATTTGCCTGGCCAAACATAGCCACAAATTCCCTTTTTTTTTTGAATTTTTTTGTTAGAATGTTGCTTAAAAAAATATTATTTATCGTTTTAGGTTATGAAGTAAACTATTTCTCATTTAGGAGTCCACGTAGACATGCTTTTATACGAACCTAAGGAGCTTAAAGCCGTCATCCGCAATGACGACTTTAAGATAAAGCCCCCATGCCCAATGACGGCTTTTGAGTTCATTATAGGCAGATTGTGTACATGTGAAGGAAAATATTATACAACAAAGCCGCCATTGGACATGACGCCTCTATCTTAAAGCCGCCATTGAGGGTGACGACTTTATCACAAAAATAATAAAGCCCAAAAACCGCCATACAAAATGACGACTCAAGATTCCTTAAGTTCGTACAAAATTCATATTTACACGGACCCCTAAATCAAAAATAATTTTATTCAAAGCTTAAAATGAGAATTAATTGTCTTTACAGCCCCATTTAAACAAAACATTTCATTTTTTGGCAACTTTATTTGGGACCACCAAATTTAATAAGGTAGCTAAACACAAAAAAATCAAATCTTTATTCTTGCTTTATTTGTACTCCGTATATCACTAATTTACAATTTTGATAAAATTGCACAGTGCTTGCGATGGTTCATCATCAGATCTGACCTTTTCAGTGAAGGAAGGTGTTGTTTAATTTCATAGTTTACAGTCTGTAATTCAATGGACATATCGTCTTCTCAAGCAGCAAAGGTAATTTATTCACCCAATTTTTGCTCTTTATATCGATAATGTGGGACCATTTGTGTTGTTTGTTATCGAATGACAAGTGGACGATGACAATCGTTTGTTTACCTTCTGACTAAAATTCGTCTCACAAATAATATAAAAAAGTAAACAAATGATCGCTAATTAGTAAAGTATGAGACGGTCTGAAGTCACTACCCTTAATTCTTATGTCTGTTATATTATGTCTGCTGTGTAGTCAATGGTAATGGGTTGATAGTTCAATTGTTTAGTGCGTGCTTATTACTCCCTTTGTCCCGTTCATTTATTTAACGTCATTTGGTTCACAATATCAGAATATGGAGTTAGAACCTCATACTTGTTTATAATTGTTTGGTTCAATCCTGGAATGGATAGAGTAATAGTAATGGGGAGGAATGGAGTTAGAATCTTGAGTGTATACACGAGTATGAGATTGAGTATCTAACTTCATTCCAAAAGCCTCCAACAAAGCACTCAAATGGATTGAATCCATTCCAATCTATTTCAAAAGCTCCAACCAAGCACCCCCTTAAATTCTTTGTGAGAGGTATTGTAAGTATTTTAGTAAAAGATAAACAAATGATTGAGACGGATAGAGTAATCATGTTGTTGGGTAAAAGTGGATAACTGAGCAAACTGAATTTTCCATTCCAGGATAGGATTAGTGAACTGCCAGATAATATACTGCATGAGTGTTTATCATTACTCGAGATGAAAAATGCAGCTCAGACAAGCATCCTTGGTAGAAGATGGAGATATATGTGGACTCACTGGACTAATTTGGACTTTGATCCTAATTCCATGTACCCGGAAGAATATGCTACTTTCTTCACACATGACGCCAATTCTCATAGATATTTCGCTTGGATCAATCAAGTAGTCAGCATGCATCAAGGTCCTTGTATTGATAAATTCAGAGTTCATTTTCATTATTATTCGAGTTGTGCTACTCAGCTTGGAATATGGGTTAAGTTTGCCCTCTCCAAACGAGCAAAGGAGCTAGTGTTAGATTTGATCGGTCTTAACCTAGAAGGCCCTGACTACTCAGAAAAGGGCTTCCCTTTAGGATTTGATATGTTAAGGCATCCTCCTTGTTATAGTGGCATTACTGTCCTTCAATCGCTTCATCTTGAGTACGTTGATGTAAGCCAAGAATTTATAGAATTTCTACTGTCCCGCTGCCACCACTTGGAACGGCTGTATCTGGCGTCAGCCCCACTGTCTAGGTTAACAGTACGGTCGTCCAAATTGAAATACTTGACCATCTTAATGACCACTTCCAATTTGGAACATCTTGAGATTGATGCGGAGAATCTAGTGTACTTTCAATATGGAGATACACAACATGATGGGGGTCCTTGTATGGTGTTCAAGAGTTTGCCAATGCTCGTTGAAGCAAGTTTTTGCGGTGGATTTTGCAGGTCTCCGTTTCCAATCTTTAACAAACTTGTTCTTTTCTCCAAGCAGCTTTACAAAATTTCCCTAGAGTTACGGGTTAGTATCAATTACGGAGTATCTATTTCTTATTTCCAATCCTTGTACAATTTTCTCCTGCAATACTAATTATTATACTAAGACGATCATGATGATTTTCTTACATCCCAGATTACCTCCTCATATCCTGTGAATTTGGTTATTCCTGAAGGAATAGTTATACCTATTTTTCCAAATGTGAAGCATTTCACTTGTACGATAATTTGCTACGGTCATAGTTGCATCCTTCCAATGAAGCGCTTCATAAAGGCATGTCCGATGTTGGAGGAGTTCAAATTGCAGGTAATCAAATCCCTTAAATTTTCTTGTCCGACTCTTGCCTCATCAACATTGCTTTCTGTTATATTAAAGAATATACATATCAAATGTCGCACATTATCCACGGCATTATTTGTTGTAGTCTAATGACTCTTGTCTTGCTGACTTGCCTCTTAATGGTGTTATAATAATCTCCGATAGGTAGATTTTATGACTATTGCTGAAGAACTTGTAGAAGCTAGGGAGTTGCAAGAAATTGACCTTGAAAATGAGGATGAGATTGAGGAAATGAACAACTCGGAAATAGGTTTGGTTCGAGAAGCTGACGTGGGAAACACGAATGAGGAGGAACAAAGTCATCCTAGCCTCAGGATTCTGGAGGTTGTTGGCTTCGCAGGAGCTAGTTGTGATGTTCAGCTTGCACTAGCCATCGTAAGTTATGCAAGTTCTCTTAAGACAATCATATGTGATCCAGCAGGCGTTAGGTATTCATGCACTGGCAGTATGTTTTGGTCGGACTCCAGCACACAGTACAAGGCAGCTAAGAGGCGCGCTCGTAAACTTGCCAAAATTGTTGCACCAAAGGTTACGGTGATGATAGTCTGATTACTTGGTCTTATTATAAATTATACTAGCTCATAAATTGTGGTTTAATATTAGTCTTGCTCATATTAGTCTTGCTCGTAAACAATTATAGCTCTAGACGCGAATTATTCCACCGATAAATAATCTTAATCGACACTCATATACTGTCTTAAACCCGTCTTCTCAGACGCGTGTATTTGGGAGGCTGTTGAGTCTTGCAAACCACTATGTCACTGTAAAATGCTCGAAGAAACAAAACGACTATCCTTTTGTCATCATGAGTAGTAATAATGGTATTGGAGTAGGCACACCAATGTTGTTTTACAGACTCACTCTTGAGAATATGTTTCTAAAGCTGATTTAAGATAGCGTTCTTTATTTTCGAACAAGGCGGATTAAATCGTGAATTTTGAGTAGGGAGTTTCAATAACTGAATGTTGCTACATGTTTGGAATTGACACAAAAGCAAGTTAAGCTATTAGCTGCGATTATTTGGATATTTGATCCGGGAAGGACCAAGTATTGCTGTGAATTAAATCCTGAAATTCAACGACGGGCCAAGTATTGCTGCGACTATTTGGATATTTGATCCCGGAAGAATATTCACTCGTTATTGTTCCAACTTCCAATGGTTTCTTGTGAATCATGCTCAAAAGTTAATTGCTTGTGATTCTTGAGGACAAGGATCATTTTAAGGGGTCGATAATGGCACACCGATGAAAATTGAAAGGCAATCTAGTAATCAAACTTTGACCCGGAGCAAATTAAGACAGATATAGGGCATGAACGTCTTTGTTTTATTTTCCTAGTCCATAACATGGCACTCCATAGTATATTTTGGCACGCAAGAGTTTTGAAGGTTACTACGACAATATTGAAGCTTCAATGACTCAGTCAGAGTTAGTATCAGGCAAAGGCATTAATAGTACAATGGGTAATTTTAAGATCATGTTTCAAACCGAGATGTAATTGAAACTATCCGAGCTGGAGTATTACCGACTGCAAATTTATCAGTTTAATGTAATAGCGAAGAGAAATTGCCAAAATACTCCCCTCCGTCCTAATCGTTAGCTACCTCTCACGAAAATCAAAGTTAAACAAAAGATTGAGACGTAAGGAATACATTATAAATTCCCGAGCTAGAAAAATCAAAATATTGCAGGCCATTAAAACGTATTCCTTAATTCAGCAAGAAACAAAACAGTAGAAAACTGTGCATGAGAGGATTCGAAAACATGAAGAAAGTTACCAGAATTATAACAATACTCTGCATCTGTATATATAAATTAAAGATCAAAACAGAGTTTGATCTGAGTAATAAGTCGATCATCAGATATAAGGAAACTAATTACAAGATCGAAGTAAAGTGGTAACTAATTACAAGATATAAGTGTAGTTAGATTGTATTTCTAATAATCTGTACATACGTCTCATTCAGTATAATCGCCATAGCCGCTATAAATCCTTGTTGAAGATCACCATTCTGCAATTCATTATTTCGCCATACCCGATGTAATCATATAGTAATAATACTAATAATAATCAGTAATTTAGTTGCCATACCCGATAATAATTTATACTCCATAGTAAAGATAATCAATCTGTGCGGACCTGCAAAAAAAAAACGTAAGTAAAACAATAAAAAGCAAGGACGATTAACGATAGAATTAGGAAAGAAAATAGAAAGTAACCCGTAAATTAGGGTAGTTCCTGGCACGAAACTGGATCCCTGCTCTCTCACTTTGAGAAGTGGAGCTGTGGATACGGACCGTATAACCCAAGAGTTCATCTCGGATAAGCTCATACTGTTTGACAGAGTTGATGGTGTAGGTGTAGTCGGCTCTCTCTACAAGGTGTTGCTTCATATGAGCGATGTTAACACCATACTTTGCTTCTCCCTGTGGATACATCTTATAGCTGAAGTACAACTCAAACTGTTTTTGTGGTGTTTCCAAACCCAGGAAACTAACCCAGCTGAATGGCCCAGGATCATCGTAACGGATATTCTGGCTAATTTCTCGTAATGCCATTGAGTTTTGTTCTCAAACTGAAATGAAATGAAATGAAATGAAATGAAGGAAATGTTTCAAGTGATACTACTAAGTAATGTGTGGGATACTCTACTGTAGTACCTCCCTCCCTCCACCTTTTATATACAAAGATAAATATTAATTTTATGTGAAACTTCCTCGAAGTTTCCTTGAAATAGGCCCCTCTTTCTTGGAAGAGGCTTATTTCCATTTTTTTTCATTCATACCTTCTTTAAGTATATTTTTTCATTCATTAATCTTTTCATTTTCAAGTTAATTTACAACCATTCGATTAGTTCAAAATTAAATCCCGACTATTGAATCAATAATATTTCTTTTTTCATTCCTCCTCTCTCTTAAAAGTGAAGACCCTTACACCTCTTCCTCGTAACTTCCTTGACCCTCACGTATTATAATTATTATTATTATTATTATTGTCAACAAGAGAAACCAATTGAATACTTTCAGGACATCAATATTTTGCTTGTTGTGACGTTGGCAGGTCGTAATAGCAAGATTCTTCCGCATACGTCATGAGGTCCCCCCCCCCCCTAATAACAGTTACTCTATAAGTCTATAGTCGTTAGTTTGTTATAGGTCCCCACATATTCCTTGGCATCCAAGTTAATATTTTCTCAATTCATACCCACACTAGCCTTAAACCCGTATTTTATAACTTGAGGATTGGATTAATAGTGGCTTAAATGGTTACTCCCTCCGTCCCGGTCATTTGTTTACCATTTCCATATTTGGGTGTCTCATTCATTTGTTTACCTTTCTATATTGGGAAGGCTTTTGATGAGTAATTTCATCACCCAATGGGACTATTGTCCACTTGTCATCTTATGACACTACCCACAAATGGTCCCCTCCCCTTTCCTTGGTCTTTGTGCCAAAAGCAAAGGTAAACAAATGACCGGGACGGAGGGAGTATATGTGTGAATGGGAAACCCGTGTTCGAATCCTCTTGTTGGCGTTTTTTTGGTTTTTTAAATGTAGTAATTTCATTGGGTTATGATTAAATACTCAAAAACATAGGGCGTTGGGGATCAATCCTTGAATCAATGTAATTAATAATGGTTTGATCCATTCGTTAAGTACCACTAGACTAATTGAGTTTTGGTTTATAATTGTTCAAGTAAACTTTATATAAATTCTTTGATTACTACTAAATTCATTCCACTCCACTTGACACATTTTTCTTTTGTATTTTCAGACTTTAAATTCCCGTCTAAGATATAAGATAAAATTTATTCATGTTAGATCTTGTTGGATTTGTCGTAAGTAACTTAAAAATGTCTAATTTTTATAATTTTTACAAATACGTAGCTAAAGTATTTATCATGCAAAACATGCGTTAACAAACGTGAAAAAAGAAAAGTGTCAAGCGGAGTCGAAAGGAGAGCGTATTATATAAAACTCTACAACTTTTTAACATTTTTATATCTATAATATATTTTTTAGATAAAAGTGGCACGAAGAGGACATGACAAATTTGTAATTGCAAAAACAGGAAAATAATAAAATTCAAGATGATAAAGAAAATAACAATAAAATTCGAAATGATAAAGTGAAGCTCATTTATAAATTTTGTGTTCACCTATCTACATGATTATGTGATATACAAATTAGAGTTGGTCAAGTGCGTGTCGGTCCGTTTGGCCCATCTCACTTAGTCCGCTATTTAAATGGACTTGGTCATAAAAGTATATGAAAATAATATGTAACGGGCAAGAAACATATGTCTGCTAAAATTAATGGGTGGGGCCGGATGGACTAAGATAAATCTCCATGGACTGTTATGTTAGGCCCGCTAAAATATTTTTTCCCCTATTTTTGTACACATGACAACTTTAATAACATAAAAAAAATGGATATAACGATAAACCAATTTTTTTTAACGTCAACTTAAGCAAAACGAAGTCGAGCCCATAAAAAAGGTTTAAGACCTACGTTATTCTTGACAGTAGGAAGTTTTTGTTTAGGTTAACATCAAGATTTTTTGTGTTATAACATTAAAGTATTAAACCCATGAGCCCGCGGGTAGGCCCACCTAGATGATGGGCAGACTTGGACAATCAAACTAGGCCAGATATAATGGACACAGATAACTGAATTCGGTATAGGCCCATCAGACTATTTTTAAATCCAAGCTGCTATTCGATGTCGACAAATTACTTAATAACATCGACAAATTTATTGCAATTCCTAATTTGCCCCTCACTATATTATCTCCAACATTTCAAAAAAATTCTAAAATAACTAAAAAATATTGTTAAATCGTAAACCAATTGTTAAACTATTTAGTTTTGCGATTTCTAACTAAGACGGTTTTCATCAAGTCGACCGGTGACCTATGCACAATGAGGCTTATAACGACGTCGAAAAATGATACCTTTTTTAACGTCATTTAACGGAAACATAAAAACATTAAAAAAAAACTGGGCGTGAATAGTACACGTCCGGACGTGAATAGTTCGCGTCCACACCTAGGTCTGGATGTGAATAGTTCACGTCCACACCTAGGTCTGGATGTGTCCTATTCACGTCCAAGCCTAGGCCCGGACGTGCACTATTCACGTCCAATTTTTGATTTTAAATGATTTAAAAAAAAAGTAAGTATCATTTTTTGACATCGTTATTAGCTTCATCGTGGTTACGTCACCGGTAAAAATGATGAAAACCGTCTTAATCGGAAATTGCAAAACTAAATAATTTAACAATTGATTTACGATTTGTTTGATTACGTTGTTGTCATGTTCAAAACCGTAAAATTTTGTTTTTTTTAATAAAAAAACGTATTTTTAAGAATTTTAAATTAAGAAAGAGATTACAGAGAGTATAAAGTTGAAGGTGATGAGGGGTAAAGTTGGAAGTTCAATGCTAATTGTCGACGTTATTTAATGCTAATTGTCGACGTTATTTAATGCTAATTGTCGACCCTCTGAAAAAGACCCAGACAAACCTGGCAAGCCCGCCTAGCCCACATTGGCCCACCAAACTACACCGAAACCAGGTTGTTCCAGGGCCATCACTCCCCGGGGCCAGCCTGGCCCTAAACCACACAACTCCAATCCAAGGGGTGAGCTCGGGCTATCTCTCTCCCAACCGGCCTGGCACAGCTCCGTCATCTCGCCCAACCGGACCTTATGTGCACCATTACTTACACGTAACAACTATCAAAATTAGAAAGTCATCCAATTATAACTAAACCAATCCAAAAACAAATACAAGTGAACAATCTGCTACAACTTTTTAAACAAATCACAAGTAGGCTCAATAAGGGTAAATCTATCATACATAAACTACATTTTTACATCTCAAACGAGAATTTGTGAAAAAAGAGAACCACAACAAATGATTTTCCGCCGGCAGTTCTTGACACAAGAAGCCATGGAGCCATGTAGAAATTACAAAGAAACCAAAATGGTTCATTTCAAATTTATTAAGTTTAGGTATCAGACTATAATTACCGTAACCTTTGGTGCAACAATTTTGGCAAGTTTACGAGCTCGCCTTTTAGCTGCCTCGTACTGTGTACTGGAGTCAAACCAAAACATACTGCCAGTGCAAAAATACCCAACTCCGGCCGGATCACATATGATTGTCTCGAGAGAACTTGCATAATTTACAATGGCTAATGCAAGCTGAACATCACAACTAGCTCCCGCGAAGCCAACAATTTCCAGAATCCTGAGGTTGGGATGATTAGCTTCTTGAACCAAGGCTATTTCCGAGTTGTTTATCTCCTCAATCTCATTCTCGTTTTCAAGGTCAACTTCTTGCAACTCCCTAGCTTCTATAAGTTCTTCAGCAATAGTCGCATAATCTACCTATAGAAGGATAACACCATTAGAGGCGAGTCAGCAACACAAGAGTCATTAGGCTATAGTGACCAACAACAAATGCTGCCCTGGATAATTTGCGACATTTTATGCGTATTCTTTTCGTATCACTCTGCTACGCTTCCAATGAGGCAAGACTTGGACACAAAAATTTAAGAGATATGTTTACCTGCAATTTGAACTCCTCCAACATTGGACATGCCTTTATGAAGCGTTTCATTGAAAGGATGCAACTATGACCGAGGCAAAATATCGTACAAGTGAGATGCTTCACATTTGGGAAAGTTGGTATAACTACTCCTTCAGGAATAACCAAATTCGTAGGATAAGAGGTCATCTGGGATGTAAGAAAATCATCAGATGTCTGAGTATAATAATTAGTATTGCAGGGGAAATTGTATTCGAATTGGAAATCAGATATAGGTAATTGAACTAACCTGTAACTCGAGGGAAAGTTTGTGAAGCTGTTTGGAGAAAAGAACAAGTTTGTTAAAGATTGGAAACCGAGACATGCAAAATCCACCACAAAAACTTGTTTCGACGAGCATTGGCAAATTCTTGAACACCATAGAAGGACCCCCATCATGCTGACAATCTCCATATTGAAAGTACAATAGATTCTCCGCATCAATCTCGAGATATTCCAAATTGAAAATGGTCATTAAGACGGTTAAGTATTTCAACTTGGAGGTCCGGATTGTTAACCTAGACAGTGGGACTGCTGCCAAATATAGCCGTTCCAAGTGGTGGCAGTGGGACAGTAGAAATTCTATAAATTCTTCGCTTACATCAACGTACTCAAGATAAAGCGACTGAAGGGCAGTAATGCCACTATAACAAGGAGGGTGCCTTAACATATCAAATCCAAAAGGGAAGCCCTTTTCCGAGTAGTCAGCGCCTACTTGGTTAAGACCGATCAAATGTAACACTAGCTCCTTTGCTCGTTTGGAGAGGGCAAACTGAACCCATTTTCCAAGCCGAGTAGCACAACTCGAGTAATAATGAAAATGAACTCTGAACTTATCAATACAAGGACCTTGATGCATGCTGACTACTTGATTAATCCAAGCGAAATATCTCTGAGACTTCGAGTCATGTGAGAAGAAAGTAGCATATTCTTCCGGGTACATTGACTTAGGATCAAAGTCCAAACTAGTCCAGTGAGTCCACATATATCTCCACCTTTTACAGAGGATGCTTGTTTGAGCAGCATTTTTCATCTCGAGTAAAGATAAACACTCATGCAGTAAATTATCTGGCAGTTCACTAATCCTATCCTGGAATGGAAAATTCAATTTGCTCAGTTACACAGATTTCCACCCACTTTTACCTAACAACACTATTACGGTATTATCTCTCCATCTCAATCATTTGTTTATCTTTGAGTAAAATACTTCTTATAAAGAATATAAAAAGCTAAACAGATGAACGGGGCAAAAGGAATAACAGACATAAGGAGTCGGTATAGTGACTTCAATCTTACATGTCAGACCGTCTCATACGGAGTCATTTATTTACCTTTACTTTTATACAAAGACCAAGGAGAGAGGAGGGGACATTTGGCGGATCAAGTTACCCATAAAACGTGTATTTAAACAAATAAATGAGACACGCTCAAATTGAATAACAAAACAAATGAGAGAGACGGAGGGAGTACAATACTAAGTAGCAACAATATAGCGAAAATTGGGTGAATAAATTACCTTTGATGATTGAGAAGACGAGATGTCCATTGAATTACACACTGTAAACTAAGAAATAACAGATTGTTAATAATAAAATCAAGCAAATAGAAAAACAACAAGATGCAAGATCAAAACGATGATTTTATTTAGGGGAAAAAAAGGGTGAAATCAAACTACACCTTTCTTCACTGAAAATGTCAGATCTGACGAACCAAGCAGCGGGTAAATATTTTTCAAATTGTAAATTGTATAATTGTATAAATGTATAAATGTATAATTGTATAAATAAAGCAAGTAAAGTGATTTGATTTTTTGTGTTTTAGGGAGGAAATCTGTCTTATTAAATTGCTGGTCCCCATATATTCTTCAAGAGCTTTTTTTTTTCACAGATTCTTATTTCAGACCGAGCTATCCGTCTTAAGCTTAAGACGGATACCATATTCTCTCACAAAATACCCATTAAGGTGAGTGGAGAGCACATGGGGGGTAGCCCACCTTGTCCCCTCTACCCATTTTCTCTCACAAAATACCCGTTGTAAGATCCGACCCGTCTTAAGCAAGACCTACTGTTTTTTTTTTGTGTTTTAGGGAGGAAATCTATAGACCTGGCAAAAGCAACCCGACCCGATTGACCCGACCCGAATGACCCGACCCGTGACCCGAAATTGACCCGAACTACAACACCCGAATGTGACCCGAAACCCGATTAGACCCGACCCGACCCGAACATGACCCGATCTTTCTTCACCCGTAACTGACCCGACCCGAAAATAACCCGATCCAAAACCACTCAACCCGAAAATGACCCGATAAAACATAACTTTAATTGAACCGAAAAGACTTAAAATCGCATTTTGTCTCTTATTCTATGACCCAAAAATGACCCGACCCAAAATAACCCGACCCGGTTGACCCGAAACAGACCCGACAACTAACCCGAAACAAACCCGAAACCCGAAATGACCCGACCCGACCCGAATTAACCCGAAATCAGCAAAAGACCCGAACTGACCCGACCCGAACTGGCCCGACCCGAACCCGACCCGGTTGACCCGTTTGCCAGGTCTAGAAATCTAGACCTGGCAAACGGGTCAACCGGGTCGGGTTCGGGTCGGGCTAGTTTGGGTCGGGTCAGTTCGGGTCTTTCGTTGTTTTCGGGTTAATTCGGGTCGGGTCGGGTCGGGTTATTTCGGGTTTCGGGTTTGTTTCGGGTTAGTTGTCGGGTCCGTTTCGGGTCAACCGGGTCGGGTTATTTCGGGTCGGGTCATTTTCGGGTCAAAGAATAAGAGACAAAAGGCCATTTTAAGTCTTTTTGGTTCAATTAAAGTTATGTTTTGTCGGGTCATTTTCGGGTTGAGTGGTTTTGGATCGGGTTATTTTCGGGTCGGGTCAGTTACGGGTCAAGAAAGATCGGGTCATGTTCGGATCGGGTCGGGTCTAATCGGGTTTCGGGTCACATTCGGGTGTTGTAGTTCGGGTCAATTTCGGGTTACGGGTCGGGTCATTCGGGTCGGGTCAATCGGGTCGGGTTACTTTTGCCAGGTCTAAGGAAATCTGTCTTATTAAATTGGATGATACTCCGTATGTTACCTAAGGCTGAGCAAAAAATCCGATTATCTGAACCGATCCAATGTCCGATCAACATCCGATCCGAAAAAATGGATACCCAATCTAAAAATGACTTTCGGATCGGATACGGATCGGATATCGGATACCAG
This sequence comes from Heliosperma pusillum, assembly GCA_022085475.1. Lineage (NCBI taxonomy): Eukaryota > Viridiplantae > Streptophyta > Magnoliopsida > Caryophyllales > Caryophyllaceae > Heliosperma > Heliosperma pusillum. The sequence goes on from JAIUZE010070256.1 coordinate 120,118, forward strand.
TCTAAAAAATTTTGGCTTGTGACGAAAATTGTTAAGACACACTACAAGAAAACAACATTCAGGCGACTGATATTGGCGACTAATTTCAGTCGTTAAAATGAATTTGGCGACTGAAATCAGTCGCCAAGAACCAGTCGCAGTCATTAGTCGCCAAAAAAAATTCGGGCGACTAATTTCAGTCGCCAAATTTGGCGATTACTTGCATCAGTCGCTTTATAACAGTCGCCTGAAACAAGATTTCTTATACGGACAATTTGTGAGGTTACACACTACTCTAGTTATAATTAGACCTTGCAAAAGCAACCCGACCCGATTGACCCGACCCGAATGACCCGACCCGTGACCCGAAATTGACCCGAACAACAACACCCAAATGTGACCCGAAACCCGATTGGACCCGACCCGACCCGAACATGACCCGATCCTTCTTGACCCGTAACTGACCCGACCCGAAAATAACCTGATCCAAAACCAGTCAACCCGAAAATGACCCGACAAAACATAACTTTAATTGAACCGAAAAGACTTAAAATGGCATTTTATCTCTTATTCTTTGACCCGAAAATGACCCGACCCGAAATAACCCGACCCGATTGACCCAAAACGGACCCGACAACAAACCCGAAACAAACCCGAAACCCGAAATGACCCGACCCGACCCGAATTAACCCGAAATGAACGAGAGACCCGAACTGACCCGACCCGAACTGGCCTGACCCGAACCCGACCCGGTTGACCCGTTTGCCAGGTCTAGTTATAATCAAGTGGTTAAACATTTAAGACCCATGTACGTAGACCTGGCAAAACTGACCCGACCCGAATAACCCGACCCGATAAGGCGAACCCAAGACCCGAAAGCGACCCGGAATTACCTGACCCGAGGATGACCCGAAACCCGAATTGACCCGACCCGACCCAGACCCGACCCGAACCTTGACTGACCCGAAAGAGACCCGACCCAAAATAACCCGACCCGAAACACCGACCTACAGACAAACCAATTTGAAATGATCCTAAATGACCCAATTTATTGTGATTTGGGGTGATAATGAGACGAGACGGCCCACGTGCAGCTCAAGCTCGGCTTGGTCCAAGTCGGCTCGTGCGAGTTTGGCTCAACGCGGGCTTGACTCGAAAACTAACTTGATAATTTTGACCTTAAAATGACCTAAAAAATCGGATATGAATCTAAAATGTCCAGACCCAAAATTACCCATACCCGAAATGGCCCAAACCCGAAACTGACCCAAACCCGAAAGCGACCCGACCCGACCCGACCCGACCCGACCCGAAAGATTGAGCAAACCTGAGATGACCCGACCCAAACTGACCCGATCCAAACCCGACCCGTTTGACCCATTTGCCAGGTCTACATGTACGTACATAGTTAGACAAATTATTCAAACCACAGATTAAAAAAGATGCACAATTTATTTGGGACCAAAATCAAGCTCTTGTTATAGATATTGTACACTATATTGAAAAGGTCGCAACATTTTTAACCCTTACAACACAATCAACAGCTTTTTCTTCCATGTTAAATACACAGTCCCAATTTATTTTGGAAGTACAATAACCAACATAATTTACATAAAACTAAAAACAAAGACAACTTCAACGTACATAACATAAATAGGAAGAAATTAAAGCAGTAACAAAGAGCACAGCTTATTAGTAGACGTTGGCGTTTGTCTTTGGTGAAAGGCTTCCAATGAACACTGCAACTGTCTTTAGTACGTTTTTCGCAGTCACTTCGGATAATCTCGAGTCGGAATCCGATCCTGGCCTGTTTGATGTACCTTTGAACACAATGTGTGGCACTCCATTTGCTATCGATGTCTGTAACATGCATTTATGATTTATACCGTCACTTATCAAATTATTACGCGTCAAATGAGGTTAATTAATTGAGTGAAAGATTAAAAAACTGACCGCAACAAAAGCAGCAGTTTCAGTATCAATAGCGGTCACATTAAGTTGTTTGTTAAGGAAGGTTGCGTAGGCCACGTTTTTAACGTAAATGTCAGAAGAACCAACACGGACGCCTTCACCGAGATGTACAGTGGGACGTTCACCGAAGTTGAGTTGCGAAGCAAGCTGAACCCATTCAGGATGCACATTGAAAAAGAAAGCCCTCTTTGAACCACTAGTTGGTGTGTATGTTTTAGTCTTTAAAGATGTAATGTGTTCCAAATAGTTTGCTCTTTGTATTCTCCTATCACCAATGATGGTTTCTTCACTTCTGATTCGTATTTCTGCGAGTTATAACATATTGTTGCTTAGTATCGAAATTTAGTACTCCATCCGTCTCAGAAATAATATGTCGATCAATTATTTATTTTTGTTTAAAGAGAGCCACAAGGCAGTCAATTTTAATGCTGACATAATTTAAACCTAGTCACGAGTAGTTAATATCTGCATATAAGTCAATTATTTGAATACAAGAATTAAATTGGGTAGAGATACAAATAATAATGTGTTTTGTTTCTGTACGAATATTTCTCTTATATATTACGAGTAAGTTGAGTATGTACCTCCCATCTCACAACTCCAGTGAAGGCGACTTGAGAAGGAACAACGACATCAGCAATGAATACTTGGTTGCTAACAGTCGCGGACGATCCAAAGTTGATGACTCCCTTAATACGGAACGTATCTAGCAAAATTTGTACGGTCACCCCTACATTTGCCTGTAATTTGCTCGTATTAATTAATTAAAAACCACAAAATAAAAAAAACAAAAGCGATTATTAAATAAAGCGTTATTAATTTTAAATAAGGATTTCTGAAGTCTTACCAATGGTTCCCCAGCAAGAACATAGATGACAGGTTCGCCGTTAAACTTCCCAAAGTTAAATGTCCTACCTGCGTAAGCAATAATCTTTCGAGGTTGGTATTGAAACCGTCTAATTTAATGAATTTAAATGTCGTGCTCAAATTATCAAGTTCATGCTACAAATTAATTATATGAAGTAGCAGGGAGTACAAAAATAATTTATTACAGAAAATTGAAAACATACTCCGGATTTATGTTTAGATAAATTACCTTATTAATAGTTTAATTAATGTTCTCCGCTAATAGAAAATAAAATACTCTTATTTTCTTACTAGAGTATTTTAGGTATATTATAGTAATTCCATGCATATTCCGAGAAGTTAACCTAATATAATTATCAAGATGTCAATTACAAAAAAAATTATATAGAAAAAGCAATAATAAGTGCAAAATGTTTAGAGAGGTAGTAATTAAAGAAGGAATTAACATAACATGGAGTATATTATTGAGTTATACCGGCAATGGTGATGTAAGGAATAGATGCATCGGGTTCATAGTAACTAGAGTCGATAAGTGCTGTCTCATATCTACTACTAGAAACAATGAGGCCTAAAAAAGGTCCAGCATTGACATTAAGTCGCTCCACAACAGTGTGGAGCGGATGGTCAATTGACAATTGCATGGTATCGGGCACCTGAAATAGGAGCCCGACAACCACTGCTAGTAGTTTCATCAAACCCGCCATTGTGTGTTTTTTTTCTTGTGTTACTTACAATTAGTTTGAGTTGTTGTGGAGAATATGTTATTTCTTGTGAGTTTATATAGGCGATTTCACTAGTGGGATTTTGTTTGATGTTTGCATGAGGGTCCATTATACTCCATTATTGATGGGAAATTTATTTGATGTTTGCATGAAAAATGTAATTCGACCATAATTTTAAGCACGTGGGTACTGTAGATGAATCTAGTCCCGATTTTGGTAAGGATTAAATCACAGGTAAAGCGGTAATTAGATGGTACTCATGGTAGAAAAAGATGATTTTACGGTGCATTTTTCATGAGATGATAGAATACTTTTTCATAATACTTTTTCATAAATGAAATGGTTAGTTAATAGTTATAGCAGTCATATATATGATGATCAAGTGTACTCAATTTGGCGAGGTTATTTGTTTAATTTGTTTTTTTAACTTAGATCAAAGACTTGCTTGGTAGGCGATATGTTTAAGATTTTTAACATGTTTGATTCACTATCGATAGAGAAACCTATTAAAGTAAACCTGGATTACCAACCAATCCTACTAAATTTGCTAAATGAACGATACTAGCCAAACTTGTCAATCAAACAGAGCCAAGACTTAAATAAATTTAGATGATGAATGTTTATATTTTTTCTAAACATCTTGACCTTACTCCTAAATTTATTACTACTCCACCCTAGATTTTTGGTTATTTAGTATGTGAAGTTGAGTTAATGAAATGACTGTACAGTGAATCAAATGTATTCGTTTTAATAATTACTTCGTGTGTATTTTAATATTCTTTGAAACATACGCTCTTTCATTTTCTCGGTACTAACGGCAAAAACAATCGTATAAATATGACTATCAAGGAGGGATAAAACTCATAAAAGTCTCACAGAATGTAAGAGTTTATTGCAATGTTACAACTCGATCAAATCCCAACCCAACCGCCAAGTAATGATAAATTTAGTAGGTTGCAAAATCGTCGACCTAGCAGGCGGGAGTTCGAGAATCCTGGAGCTTGACTAGTTTGGCCGGTCGTAACCCGCAACAAAGATACAAGCAAAGTTAAAATGTGCTAAAAAGAATCCGTGTTAATCTTTAGACCCAATACCAATTCACCTAAAAGTCGTTTGGTTGGTCTCAACTCGAGCCTATTGGGCTAGAGTGTTGACATCGATCAACCTTGTGGGTTATTTTAGTAGTTGTACTCCTTAAACCAACACCACTTAATTCTTATCTTTCCTCAATATATTCCCTCGTTTGTGTATATGTCATAATCATCCGTGTCCCTCCGACAAACTAATTCAATGCTACGTATATAGTTACTTTCAAACGGTTAGTCGGTAATGGGTCAGATTTTTGAACGTATTTATATCGCGGGTGAGAATTGAAGTCCCAACTTTATGATTGAATTAGAAAACACTTATTACTTAAATTAATTAACTCTTGTTTCTCGATAAGGGTTCAGACTTCAGATTAATGGATGTTTAATTTCTTGTTAACAAATAAAATTGGTATGAAAACTTAAAGTCACATACGTGTAATTGACAATTGTTGTAAAGAACAAGGATAAATTTGCATACGTGTAATTGGCACGGATGGGCAATCAACTATGAGGTACAAAGTCTCTAGTATACCTTTCTGAAACGATCTACACTCTCAATGTTTGAGACGACTTGGAGATATGAGAACCCTCGACATAACCTTTTTTCTTTCTCTATCTTTTGGGGAATTAATTTTTTCAATTTTCAATACCATATATTTATAGGGAAGAATAAAGTAAACTATTTTATTTTATTTTCTTATATTTATACATGGTACTTTTCTTTTTTTACTAAATGTGTTATTAGTTAACAAAATAATATGTCATCTAAATACTACGGAATATAATTATTATCATATTAATAATATATTTTTGCTTTTAAGAGCAACCGCCATAATACGTGGTCTATATAATTTAACATAGTTAACTAGTTTTATACCCGTGCAAACAATGCACGGATTGTATTATCGTATTAGCAGATGTTATTGCGCTATTATTTGATAAATGAGCTATATAGATTAGAATTTAAAACATGTACTCATTATACAAAATATTTTATTTTTAATACATGACTTTTTATATATGCATTGGTGGTGGAAGTAATTGACGTAGACTCACATACAATGAAAAAAATAGCAATTTATAGAGATTACACATATAATGGGTGACAATTAAATGAAAAAAAGTAGTCATAACGTTTTATTTGGTTTTCATGATTTGATAGAGTATAAAAAATTATTAACATAAAAAAAGTATTGAAATTTTGAATTTATAATATTAAGGATTTATGATTAAAAAAAATAATTTTAAAGTGCAAATAATATGTAAAGGTACGTATTTCCAACTAATTATTTTGATCTAATATTTCCCAAAAAGACTGGTACACAACTCAACTACACTATCCATTAATATAATAATACTATTAATATTGACAAAGTACAGCCCCAGTGCCCGTCTTGAACCCAAACTAAACCGAATGGTATACACTAAAAAATTAATATTAAATTCTTTACATTTTAATTCATTTGCATTGACCCATTTACCAACAACTACTCGTAAACACTTCAAAAATTGTACGCAGACAAATATTCAACAATCGTATAACACAAAAACTTTGGGAGACCATTTATCACTAAGTTATTGAGAGATGATTAAAGACCACTTATATAGTACCCCTATTACGTCTATAAATAGAAATTGGATGTTAATATTTCTCTTTAAACAACGTAAAAACAGAGAATACTTCTTGTTTCCTCTGATACAGACAAGGTCTGAAAAGTGGTCTTAATGTCTCCAAAATATCCGTATTTCAAATCAGATGTCAATTTCGTTATCCTGAGTCATTATTATATGTCTTAGAGATATTACAGTGCGAATTTTGAGACATTTTATTTCAAGGCCCAGTTGTCCCGAAAAAAGTGGATAATAACCTTTAAAATCAGCGGTTTTCAGCGATATTCGGAATCCAAAAATATTTTTTCCCTAAAGATAATTATAGACCCGTTACGTTTATAAATAACAATTGGATGTTATGATCCCTCTTTAAACAACGTAAAAACGGAGATTAATTCTTGTTTCCTCCGATATAGACAAGGTCTGAAAAGTGATCTTAAGGTCTCCAAACTATCTTTATTTCAAATCAGATGTCAATTTCTTTATACTGAGTCATTATTATATGTCATATGGATATTATAGTGCGAATTTAGAGACATTTTATTTCAAGGTCCAGTTGTCCCGAAAAACGTGGATAATAACCTTGAAAATCAGCGGTTTTCAGCGATATATTCGGAAACAAAAAATATTTTTTTCCTAAAGGTATTTATAGACCAGTTACGTCTATAAATAACAATTGGATGTTAGTATCCCTCTTTAAACAACGTAAAAACAGGGAATACTTCTTGTTTCCTCTAATATAGACAAGGTCTGAAAAGTGGTCTTAAGGTCTCCAAACTATCTTTATTTCAAATCAGATGCTTATTTCTTTATCCTGAATCATTATTATGTGTCTTAGAGATATTACAGTGCGAATTTAGAGACATTTTATTTCAAGGCCCAGTTGTCCCGAAAAACGTGGATAAATAACATTGAAAAACAGCGGTTTTCAGCGATATTCGGAAATCAATAAAATATTTTTTCCCTAAAGGAATTTATAGTCCTGTTACGTCTATAAATAGAAATTGGATGTTAGTATTCCTCTTTAAACAATGTAAAAACAGATAATACTTCTTATTTTCTCGGATCCAGACAAGGTCTGAAAAAAGGTCTTGATGTCTCCAAAATATCGGTATTTCAAATCAGATGCTAATTTCGTTATCCTGAGTCATTATTATATATCTTAGAGATATTACAGTGCGAATTTAGAGACATTTTATTTCAAGGCCCAGTTGTCCCGAAAAACGTAAATAATAACCTTGAAAATCGGCGGTTTCAGCGATATTCTGAAACTAAAAATATTTTTCCCCAAAGATATTTATAAACCCGTTACGTATATAAATATCAATTAGATGTTAGTATCCCTCTTTTAACAACGTAAAAACAGAGAATAGTTCTTGTTTTCTCTAATAGAGACAAGGTCGGAAAAGTGGTCTTATGCTCTGCAAACTATCTTTATTTCAAATCAGATGACAATTTCGTTATCCTGAGTCATTATTATATGTCTTATAGATATTACAGTGCGAATTTAGAGACATTTTATTTCAAGGCCTAGTTGTCCCGAAAAACGTGGATAATAACCTTTAAAATCAACGGTTTTCAGTGATATTCGAAATACAAAAATATTTTTTCCCTAAAGATATTTATAGACCCGTTACGTCTAAAAATAACAATTGGATGTTAGTATCCCTCTTCAAACAATTTAAAAACGGACATTACTTCTTGTTTCCTCCGATATAGAAAAGGTTTGAAAAGTAGTCTTAAGGTCTCCAAACTATCTTTATTTCAAATCAAATGCCAATTTCGTTATTTTGAGTCATTATTATATGTCTTAGAAATATTACAGTGCGAATTTAGAGACATTTTATTTCAAGTCCCAGTTGTCCCGAAAAACGTGGATAATAACCTTGAAAATCAGCTGTTTTCAGCGATATTCGAAAACCAAAAATATTTTTTTCCTAAAGGTATTTATAGACCTGTTACGTCTATAAATAGCAATTGGATGTTAGTATCCCTCTTTAAACAACGTTAAAACGGAGATTAATTCTTGTTTCCTCTAATACAGACAAGGTCTGAAAAGTGGTATTAAGGTCTCCAAACTATATTTATTTCAAATCAGATGTCAATTTCGTTATCCTGAGTCATTATTATATGTCTTAGAGATATTACGGTGCGAATTTAAAGACATTTTATTTCAAGGCCCAGTCTTCCCGAAAAACGTAGATAATAACCTTGAAAATCAGCGGTTTCAGCGATATTCTGAAACCTAAAATATTTTTTCCCTAAAGTTATTTATAGACCCGTTACGTATTAAAATATCAATTAGATGTTAGTGTCCCTCTTTAAACAACGTAAAAACAGAGAATACTTCTTGTTTTCTCTAATAGAGACAAGGTCGGAAAAATGGTCTTAAGGTCTGCAAACTATCTTTATTTCAAATCAGATGACAATTTCGTTATCCTGAGCCATTATTATATGTCTTAGAGATATTACAGTGCAAATTTAGATACGTATTATTTCAAGGCCCAGTTGTCCCGAAAAATGTGGATAATCCTTGTAAAGCAGCGGTTTTCAGCGATATTCGGAAACCAAAAATATTTTTTTCCTAAAGTTATTTATAGACCCGTTATGTCTATAAATAGCAATTGGATGTTAGTATCCCTCTTTAAATAACGTAAAAATAGAGAATACTTCTTGTTTCCTCTAATATAGACAAGGTTCTGAAAAGTGGTTTTAAGGTTTCAAAACTATATTTATTTCAAATCAGATGTCAATTTCGTTATCCTGAGTTACTATTATATGTATTAGAGATATTACAGTGCGGATTTAGAAATATTTTATTTCAAGGCACAATTGTCCTGAAAAACGTGGATAATAACCTTGAAAAGCAGCGGTTTTCTGCGATATTCGGAATCCAAAAATATTTTTTCCCTATAGATATTTATAGACCCGTTACGTCTATAAAAAACAATTGAAAGTTACTATCCCTCTTTAAACAACGTTAAAACGGAGATTACTTCTTGTTTCCTCTGATATAGAGAAAGTCGGAAAAGTGGTCTTAAGGTCTCCAAACTATCTTTATTTCAAATCAGATGTCAATTTCGTTATCCTGAGTCATTATTATATGTCTTAGAGATATTACAGTGCGAATTTAGAGACATTTTATTTCACGGCCCAATTGTCCCGAAAAACGTGGATAATTAACTTTGAAAATCAGCGGTTTTCAGCGATATTCTGAAACTAAAATTTTTTTTTCCCTAAAGGTATTTATAGACCCGTTACGTATATAAATATCAATTATATGTTAGTATCCCACTTTAAACAACGTAAAAACAGAGAATAATTCTTGTTTACTCTAATAGAGAAAAGGTCGGAAAAGTGGTCTTAAGGTTTGCAAACTATCTTTATTTCAAATCAGATGACAATTTCGTTATCCTGAGTCATTATTATATGTCTAAAAGATATTACAGTGCGAATTTAAAGACGTTTTATCTCAAGGCTCAGTTGTCCCGAAAAACGTGGATAATAACCTTGAAAATCAACGGTTTTCAGCGATATTCGAAAATCAAAAATAATTTTTCCGTAAAGGTATTTATAGACCCGTTACGTCTATAAATAACAATTGGATGTTAGTATCCCTTTTTAAACAACGTAAAAACATAGAATAATTCTTGTTTCCTCTAATTTAGACAAAGTCTAAAAAGTGGTCTTATGGCCTCCAAACTATCTTTATTTTAAATCAGATGCCAATTTCGTTATCCTGAGTCATTATTATGTGTCTTAGATATATTGAAGTGCGAATTTAGAGACATTTTATTTCAAGGCCCAGTTGTCCCGAAAAACGTGGATAATAACTTCGGAAAATTCACGTGCTACCCCTAAACTCTGTCATTTTCCACGTGGTATACATTTTTTAAAATTTTGTGCACATAGTAATCTTGAGTTTGATTTTTAAGTATGACATGCTCTTTTTATCGTTTCTTAAAATCTTCAAATTAACATAAATCGTAAACCATAAATCAGAATTTGCCAAAACAAAATTTTCAATTGATTAACTCTTCGAGATCTATAATTTGATCAAACAAAAAATGGCCATTCGAAAATTTAAGATCGAAGTAATGGACGACTTTAGGTTTCGTGAGAAAAAACCTTATAAAATGTTAGCCGACAAATTTCTTTTTCTCAAATTGTAGATTATGTCAAGAAAATAATTTTAGGACATAAATTGGCTAAATCCGAATTCCGGTGCAAGTGTTATGCTCAGTTGAAGTTTTTTAAAGCGACGAAAAGGACATACTGTGCATAAAAATAAAACGTAAAGGGTGACATGTGCACAAACTTAAAATACAGGGTACCATGTGCAAAATGACAAAGTTTAGGGGTAACACGGGAATTTTCCGTAATAACTTTGAAAATCAACGGTTTTCAGCGATTCGGAAATCAAAAATATTTTTTCCCTAAAGGTATTTATAGACCTGTTACGGTCTATAAATAGAAATTGGATGTTAGTATTCCTCTTTAAACAACGTAAAAACAGAGAATACTTCTTGTTTTCTCTTATACAGACAAGGTCTGAAAAGTGGTCTTAATGTCTCCAAAATATCCGTATTTCAAATCAGATGCCAATTTCGTTATCCTGAGTCATTATTATATGTCTTAGAGATATTACAGTGCGAATTTAGAGAAATTTTATTTCAAGGCCCAGTTGTCCCGAAAAACGTGGATAATAAATTAATAACCTTTAAAATCAGCGGTTTTCAGCGATATTCGGAATCCAAAAATATTTTTTCCCTAAAGAGTTTTATAGACTCGTTACGTCTATAAATAACAATTGGATGTTAGTATCCCTCTTTAAACAACGTAAAAATGGAGATTACTTCTTGTTTCCTCCGATATAGATAAGGTCTGAAAAGTGGTCATAAGGTCTCCAAACTATCTTTATTTCAAATCAGATGCCAATTTCGTTATCCTGAGTCACTATTATATGTCTTAGAGATATTACAATGCGAATTTAGAAATATTTTATTTCAAGGCCCAGTTGTCCCGAAAAACGTAGATAATAACCTTGAAAAGCAGCGGTTTTCAGCGATATTCGGAAACCAAAAATATTTTTTTCCTAAAGGTATTTATAGACCTGTTACGTCTATAAATAGCAATTGGATGTTAGTATCCCTCTTTAAACAACGTAAAAACAGAGAATACTTCTTGTTTCCTCTAATATAGACAAAGTTCTGAAAAATGGTTTTAAGGTTTCCAAACTATATTTATTTCAAATCAGATGCCAATTTCGTTATCCCGAGTCACTATTATATTTCTTATAGATATTACAGTGCGAATTTAGAAATATTTTATTTCAAGGCCCAGTTGTCCCGAAAAACGTGGATAATAACCTTGAAAAGCAGCGGTTTTCAGCGATATTCGGAATCCAAAAATATTTTTTCCTTAAAGATATTTATAGACCCGTTATGTCTATAAAAAACAATTGGAAGTTAGCAGTATCTCTCTTTAAACAACGTTAAAACGGAGATTACTTCTTGTTAGGCCTTTTTGTATCCCTTTTGTTATTGATCGTGCCTCAAAGCTAACTTTTGTTTGGTATTAATTCGCATACCAATCGTACATATTTTATCATATATTGTAACCATATTTATCAATACCTCATTTTATATAAAACGTATCTATTATATTACTTTTTGTACCATTTTTCCAATCGTAGAACTCTTTGTAAGCTATATATGTATATCTATGTAGGAGTAACTAATCAATTTTCTTTAACACAATATAATTTGGGATGGAGGGAGTAATGTTGAACTTGGTCCATAAAAGCGATATTTATTAAATTTCGTTCCTTCACCGTTAATTGATACTCATACTACTATTTTTTGTTTGGTATAACGAAAAACGCATTTAATCGCATTACAATAGAGGAGAAGGGGGAATCGAACGTGAAATCTAATGTCCACAATACTACTATAGGAATCATTAAACCATATTCCGTATTAACGTGCGTTATCATAAATCAAAAACATCAAGCCCCGCTTACCTTTAAGATCAAAACTTAATTAAATCATTATTTGAGGTTTATTTTTTTGTGGTAAGAGTACATTTTTCTTCAATCTTTCGTACATTAACTAATTAAATCATGACTAATATTTGTATGCATGTTTTTGTAACTTGGAACATTTTTGTAGTTTTTCAAATATGATACAGTGTATATATGTTTTCGAAAAAAACATTTATCTAATTTTTTTTAATTATACCGTTACGAATCATTTGATTTCAATTTTATTTGATTTTTTTATTACACGTAATATCTTTTCTTCATATTTTCCCAATATGTTATTTATACTTCATTTATTTTTTCTTTCTAATTTTTGAATATACTTTATTCATTTATTTTTGCGTGAAAAAAGAGATCTACTTAGAATGCTAAAGAGCATTTTATTTATTAATATAGTTTTACAAACGGCGTTTTTCAATAATTTTGAGTCTAATAATATATTTTGATAGAACAAATTATATATGAATAATTTTTTTTTTAGCAATTTACTTTTTATGGCACGTTCTCTGTTATAATTACTCTGTATGGTTTTGTATAAATGTTAATGTTTTCATGCAATCTACATTTTTTTAGTTTTTATGCAACACAAATGTTAATGTATGTTTTTGTATAAATGTGCAATCTAAAATTAAATAAGAATTGAAGAGTAATCTAGAAAGTAATTAATTAGAAGGAAAGAATGTGGGGCCCATTTTACTTTTTTCCTTCCCTTAATCAAGGAGTCAATCAAAATGCAAGAAATGATTGTACTTTAGTATATAGTAGATGTAGTTTGATGAATTGGCCTGGTTAATTGAGTAGATTGTTATCTGATCTAAATTCTAACACAAATTCTCATTTGTGACGGACACTATCCGTCGCAAGCTTAAGACGGATACCATATTCTCTCACAAAATACCCATCAAGGGTGAGTGGAGAAGCACATGGGGGGTGCCCACCTTGTCCCCTCTACCCATTTCCTCTCACAAAATACCCGTCGCAAGATCCGATCCGTCGCAAGCAAGACCTACTGAAATTCTAAATGTACTAAACATTACATCTATTCATGACAAGGGTGGGTGACAGTCAAGCAGCCATTCACATAGCCAAAACCCGTGTATTCCATGAACGAACAAATCGTATAGATTTTGATTGTCATTTTGTTCGAGAAAATTACTTCTAAGGACGGCTAATTAATTTATCCTACATTCCTACCCTATACCGGGTGACAAGACCTCAGTATTATCAACTACAATTCAAATTGGGGTTGTATCTAGAGGTGTACAACGGGCCGGGCTGGAAGCGGGCCGGGTTGTGGGAGAGGGAGCCCGAACCCACACTGCGGGCCAGAGGGGTGCGGGCCAGGCCGGGCCGGGCTGGGGATTTGGTGGCCCTGGACCGGCCCGATTGGGAAAAAATGGATGCGGGTCAGTGTGGGCTGGGCGGGCTGGGGGTGTGGGCCGGGGAAAATGGAGCCCGGGACCGGCCCGGTTTGGGGGAGCGGGTTGGGCGGGCTGGGGTAGCGGGCCAGCGGGCCGGGGAAGTTGGAGCCCGGTTAGGCGGGCCGGGCCAGTGTGGGCCGGGCCGACCCGCAATGTTGGCCAGCTCTAGTTGTATCATACAACCTCCAACTGAAGGAGGGTGTTGGAATATATACACATTCATAGGAGAGTTCGTTATTAATTTTTAAAGTTAGTTACGGAGAATTAGTCTGTTAAGAGTAATTAGTTAGGCGGTTATGATTTCTTTCCTAAATAAAGTTACGTTAGTTTACTTTCCTATATAAGGAATATTAAGTATGATCATATGTTTGTAACTACTGATTCATACTCCATTCGTCCTAATCATTTATTTGCCTTTGATTAAAATAATCCTCACAATGAATATAAAAGGCAAACAAATAAATGAGACGGAAGGAGTATTATACAACACAATATGAGAATACTCAACACAATTATCCTATTATTCATTCTATATCTATATTCTGAATAATCGTGTAGCTACTTGAAGTTCATCTGAAAGATTCACGATTTTTGAACCTGTAAACTCAAATCACGATCAATTAAAATTTTCTATTACAAGAAAAAGGCATCACGTAATTTCATATTTTTTTTTATTTTTCTAACGTATGCCCTTAGCATACACTAGACACGTTAGAAAAACCGTTTTTAAAATGCCAAAGAATATACCATTATACCATAGGTATATGTCCAAATAAATAAAACGTAGGCATCTGTCCATTTAAATATGTGAATCTAAGATGTTCCAAAATTAAAACTAGAGGTGCAGATAAACGCACGTGTTATTTTAGTGAGTAGTATCCGTACTACGTAATTACCAAGACCATTTATTTCTTATCGTTCCTCAATTTCCTTCATTTGTGGAATTGACACTTGCAGTATAGTTAATTAACCAAGACCACATATTTACGCACATTTATGGAAAAATGGCCCTTCGACAAACTAGTACGATAGTTTCTGAAAATCTGTGAGGTCAGGTTAATTTGTGTACCCTAGTTAACAAAGTACTATAATCCAGCCAAATGCATTCTCCGAGTTTCCACTTCTTACGTACAAATGTACAATACGCATTGAAATTTGAAAATATACTTCCCCGTTCCGTAATACAGAATATAAGTCATTTTAGATTATTTCACAAAAATTACGAATTTATTGTAAAATGTTATACTCCGTACTATTTGTGTTCCATGAAGGCATGAACTCGCTCACGGGCTTGGTAACTCGATTAATATATCATCTTGTATTGCATGCAGGGAACTAGTATTAGGGACTCACGACATTTGAAAATCGTTTTGAGCCTCGCTCCACTATTGTCGTCGTTGTGGACTCCCTTGCTAAGTACTCTACCAGGGATGCGAGTGCTAGCAATGGAAACTTTAGGTGGGCTCGTGCCCCTTAATTTATTAGAAACTTAATATGTAATTTGGACTTTTCTAATTGTAATTTAGACTCGATGTCTATTATCGAGCTTTCATTAGACCACCCCCACCCCGTGACTTTGAGCTTGGTTGTAACTGGTTCTATATATTATGGACTCGGCGACTTGTGCCGAGCTTTCAAGGGAGTCTCCCAGGCCACTTGAAACTTTGTAAACTGTTTTCGGACCCTTTAATTTAATATTCCATTTAACCAAAAGAAAAAAAGATTACATAACGTTCGACTTTGATTAAGTTGTGATTTCGAGAGTTTTATAACCAGACCATCTGATATTAGATCGTTTACAAAAAACTTGAGTGTTCCCAATTATTTGAACGAAGTCTCTAGATATAATGGTAGAGCCCCAACATAGGGGCACCATTCAATTATCGATTGTGACCGGACATTATGTCGTAATTTCAAAAAAGTCTTTAGGGTCTAATTGAAAACAACATAGAAGCGGAGAATAGACCACAACATTTAGTAGTCATAAATCATAATGTATCACTCATTGTCATATTACTCATATATATGTTCCCTCATATAGTTTTTGCTTGGCCAAAATGATAATTTTATTACTAAAGTGTTGTTATGCTCTTGGACGAGGACATGAAAGGAACTAAAATGCAAATAACGTTCTCATATCAGTAAGAATCATCTGTCCCACCTTTGTATCCCATTACATTTATCTTTTGAAACATCACCTATTACAAGAATAAAATATCCAATATATATATATTAATTAGGAAAATGAGATAGCGCCAACCGGTGGTACCGAGTCTCAGTACCACCGATGGCATAAACGTAAATTTAGTGACTTTTTCATTTCACTCTACATCTTTTTAAATTTCATAATAATAAAATAATAAAGGGTATTCTTGGAAATTTAGATTTTCTTGTTAAACTAAGACTTAAACAACTAGCCCATCTTTTTTTCCATATTTGTAGGAGTAAATATTGGTGCCATTGTAGTAGTATTTTTACATCATTAGCAATTCATCACCATTGAAACACATACAAACTCCTCCCTGAAAATTTAAAGAACAAGACCATACAAGATGTATAAATGGCAAACATCTTATGTGTTCGGCTATGAAGGATAAAATCTCTGAAAATTTTGATAAATAGTCATTAGCATAACTATCTCGAAGATAAACTAAGTTGGAAAACTTCAAAAGAACACATAAGATGGTTGCCATTTATACACGCAAGAAAATTTTAAGATGGTTGCCATTCAAGGCAAGAAAATTACAGATCGATGTAAATAGATAAACGGTTTCATCTTCCAAATTTCGAAGACTATAATATTGAAATGTAGTCTTTGATCGTTATCTTCAAACAAAAAAATTTGGCATCGAATTACATCTTTACCCTTTTTAAGGTGTGGTACTAAAAGATTTGTTAAATTATTTTTTACATTTTTTTTTATTAATTTAATAAGGGTGGTACTCAAATTCGGCGCCACCGGGTGGCGCCCTATCACTTTCCTATTAATTATTGGTTGATATGTCAGAATCCTTAGTATAGAGTTTTTTTTAATAAGTTACAAAGCAGTCTATCGTTTTAGAAAAAAGAGTTTTTTTTGTTTTTTTTACTAGAGCGAATGAAAAAATGAAAAAAAATTGTGTAAAAATAAATCAAAATGAGTCTCTAAATAGTGGAAAAATATGAATTAATTATTTAGTTGAGGAAAAATATTTAAAATTAACTAGTTTTTAATTAATTATTCACATTTAACGTTTGAGAAAGGTGCACTTAAATCCGTTTGACCAAATTTTGCTTTGAAACAATCATCAGAAGTATGTTGAAGAAACAAATAAATGCTTATCAAAAGAAATGTATAAGAAAAAAAGAATATGCAAAGAGCAACTTACAAGACTCCATCAAAATGATGTTTAATTGGATTGTTAGCAAACTATTTTAATTTTTATGAAGTGTTTTTTTTTATTAAATTATTTTTCAATATTAAGAACTCAAAATTCCTTGGTTTCGATTGTGACTTGGGACCCTTATAGGCGACTTATAACAAATTTTTTTTTAATCTAGAAAGATTATTGGGTTTTTCTCGTCTGTACCCCTGTACTTTTCAGTTTTCTCACTTGTACCCTTGCTTATTCAATATCTCCAATTGTACCCTCTAATTTTCCATTTGCTCTCAAAAGTAACCTTACAAACTTTTTGCCGTTACTAACTCCGTTAGTTTGTTTGGTTGTTTGTTTCCTGCCTCCATAGTAATCCATATAAACAAACAGAAGGTAATATCATGACACCAAACCTCCATCAATAACACCCTTTGCCGCCATGTTTGAACCCCTTGAGACACCATTTAAAACCACAAGATACGACCCTTTCTCCACCACGCACTAGCTGGTTCACACCGCCATTCGCAGACAAGAGGAACGTGACAACGACCACCCATTTGACGAGTTGTCGCCGATGTTGAGTAAATTGAGTTACTGTAGGCTGAAGCATTTTATGATGATGTCAAAATAAAATGGTAATAGTGAGAAGGTGGTGGTTATTTAATGCCGAGAATGGAACTATGGTTGTGTAGGTGTAGGCTTGAAAAGTAGCATATGTTGCATAGAGATTTGTCTATGGATTCTAATTAGGCAGATAGATAGTGGTTTGGCCGAGAAAAAACATCGATTGAATTTAATGGTCATATAGATGATGATGGTTTAAGTAATGAAAATTTCAATGATGAAGATGATTTGGATGGTGACGTCGTGCTAATTAGGTGGTATTTTAGAGGAGGGAGGCCATTATTAACGGACTATATGTGACGGAAAATAGGTTTACGGTCACTTTTAAGAATAAGAGAGGAGTACAGGGGTATAACTGAGAATAAGAAAAAGGGAGGGGTACAAGTGAGAAAATGAAAGAACACAAGGGTACAAATGAGAAAAACCCAAGATTATTTTCATTTTTATGATTCTAAACAAGTTAAGACTTTAGAAATAATGCCTAAAATATGGTGTAAATTGTGATCTTTTTGTATAGGGGTTAAAATAATTAATGGCACATATCATGCTCGTATTTGTAGTGTATAAGAAATATCATACATTTAGTATACGTGTATCGTCGTCCAACTATAGAAATTATATAAGGAAAAATTTCATGTAAGGAGAGTAACTGGATGGTAAGATTATTAAATTTTGTTTGTCGAAATGTGAAGGGCTTATATGATTTTAGTCTGTATCTTTAAGAAGGAACATAATTTATTCCAAGTCCAAAAAGGGTAACAAGTGTTAAAACATTTTAACCAATTGAATTATATAAACGTAATGAAATTGAGATTTTGGAAAAAAAAATTGAAAATTTTAATTTCAGTAGTATTATTTATAATTAGCGATAACCCGCGTGCATTGTTAAAATTTTATTAGAATTATATCGGAATTATATTGGGATTGTATCGTAATTAAAAGGAACAAGATCATTGTCAAAATGTCAAGGTTAATTGGCCATGTATGGTTTGAGTGTTACTCCCACCCCAACTACTATATATTTTTTTTCTCTTAAGACCTAAAAAATGTACTCCGTATTACATTTTGATATTTTCTTTAGTGTTTAAGGTATGCAAGTAAAAGTAGAAATTTCATATACTATTATTCAAATATTTTCCATCTTTTAAAAAGAAAAAAAAATTTGTCTTTGAAACATTTTGTGTGTTGATTTCTTCCCTAATTTGGGCAATTTTTCTGGTAAAATTAATTATTTCACCGGGCTCTGCTCTGAGCCCCTCCTTAAATACTTTGACGTTGTTGCTTCCTTTGTTTTTACAGTTTTTCTAACGTGCCTCTCATGGCACATTAATAAGTCGAGTATGAGAAAATTTTACAACATATATGTTCTCACGAGAAATGCAAATATAAAGTTAACTTTATCATAATTAGTGAGAATGTCGTATAAATCTTTTCATATTCGGCTTATTAATGTTGCCCTTCACGTCATAAAAAGCTTTTGAACCAAAAAAAGTTATTATACGGTCATTTTCATCCTGCCCTATACGATAATACAAAATTAAAAGGATATATTTTTATAGAGAAATTGATAACAATACATTCTCTTGTTTATTCAAGGAAGTACAATAAACAACAAAGATTACATAAACTCAAGAACAAAGACAACTTCAACTTCAACATAAACATAAAGAGGAAGGAATAGGAAAGCAGCAACAAGAGACCAATTGCATGCGCAACTTATTAGTAGACGTTTGCATTTGTCTTTGGCGAGAGGTTGTCGATGAATACTGCAACTGTCTTTAGAACGTTTTTCCCAGTCACTTCGGATAATCTCGGGTCGGAATCCGATCCTGGTCTGTTTGATGCACCTCTGAATACAATGTGTGGTACTCCGTTTGCTATTGATGTCTGTAACATGCATCAAATTGTACCATTACATAAAGGATATACTGAAGGATCGATATACGCAGCGGAAATAATAATTTATACGATCCTTTAATAGACCTATTGCATTCAAACTGATGTAAATAAAAGGGATTAATTACATACCTGGAATTAAGACGGATTAACAATTAACTCCGAAAGTACGAAGTCTCTAGTGTATCCACACCGGGTACGAATTACACTCTCAACCTTTGAGACGACTCGGAAATATGAGAACCCTTGAGAAAAAACCTTTTTTTCTCTCTCTATATTTTTGGTGGAAAACTAACTCAATGAATTGTATTCTTTTCCAAATACCAACTCCAAGTATTTATAGGGAATAATAAAATAAACTCCTTATTTTATTTCCTTATTTTAATACTATGGAATATTTTCTCCTTTTATTATTATATCTTTTGTGTTAGCAATTAATACAATAATATGTCATCTAGATACTTTAATTATTATCATATAATAATATAAAGTCATCTTAAGTGTAAACGTTAACCCGTAAGTGTGTGACCATCTAGGTTCAACATTAAGCCAGTAGTAATTAGCGTTACCGATCCGATTGGGTCTGGGGCATAATTCCAACAATCTCCCACTTGACCCAGAGTCAATCGTCTTAATTACTAATCGAGGTTGGCGTCTAACAACACTCCTTAACGACTGGATAATGTGTATATCAACATCCGATGAAGACGAACCTGGTTAAGGGTAATGTATCATTTCCTTCCATCTTTCCAACTCCGGATCATCCTAGGGTATGGTTAAAAACTGTCAAACCCTGTTAGATAACCACTATGTTCCATGTCAATCACTATGGTTGGCGAATCGACTTCAAGAAACTCATTTCTTGAAACATTCATTTGCCTTGGCCAAGGTCTTGATACAACCAATAAGATTTATGACAACATAGAGTTCAAACTCGTTACCTCGAGTTGATGGATTCCATCCGACTCACCACTAACTTCATAGGTACTCAATTAAACCCAATAACCGTTCAACTAGTATTTTTTACACACTAGTTGTCAGGCATCAAAGTACAACAAATATTCTATTAATTACAATGGTGAACTCAGGTCAAAGGAAAAAGAATTACATTCACTCCTTATGAGAATTTCCACATTGACAGTTAATAGGTAAAACAACCACTGGGAAACCTCCTTTCGGTCAGTTCAATGATCATATCTCCATATGGTCACCTATACATACAACGTAATGAATGAGATCCATTATATTCATCCAATGAATAAAGTTGTACATATATTAGTCCTTGTGGATCATCAAAGCCCCTTTTGATAACCCTTGGACCAAGAACTTCTTTTGATCAAACTCTCTAATGCTTGACTCTCATTATTATAATCTCCATTATAATGTCAAGCATACAGTTAAATCAAGGACTTATCACATATGGTTCTCAAACACAATATGATAAAAAACAATGCCATTTTATTAATATCAATTAATAATAAATAAGAACAATATGAAATGTGTTCAAAATATGTTACATAACGATTGGGTCTAGAGCATAATTTCAAAAATCATCTCCCACTTGACCTAGAGCCAATCACTCATGAACTTTAATCCAATACTCCACTTATGCTTATCAAAATCTTTTGATCCAAGCGCCTTCGTGAAGGGATCTGCGGGATTTTCTTTTCCTTCTACCTTTTGTACTTGAACATCTCCACGTTCAATAATTTCTCTAATCAGATGAAACTTTCGCAGAACATGCTTAGATCGTTGGTGTGACCTTGACTCTTTGGCCTGTGCAATAGCCCCGTATTGTCACACATTAAAGGAACAGCTTCCTTCACTGAAGGAACTACACCAAGTTCAGTTAAGAACTTTTTAATCCAAACGGCTTCCTTAGCAGCATCACATGCAGCTATATACTCTGCTTCAGTTACTGAATCTGCAACTGTGGCTTGTTTGGAACTCTTCCAACTCACTGCTCCACCATTCAAAGTGAAAACAAAACCAGAGGTAGACTTGCTATCATCCTTGTCTGATGCAAAACTAGCATCAGTATAACCCAAACAATTAAGGTCATTGTCTCCATAAATGAGGAATTGGTCCTTAGTCCTTCTCAAGTACTTAAGGATGGATTTCACCACTTTCCAATGTTCCTCGCCTGGATTCCCTTGGTACCTACTCGCTACTCCTAGCGCGTAAGCAACATCAGGCCTTGTACATGTCATGGTATACATGAGAGCTCCCACTGCACTTGCATATGGGACTTTACTCATGCGTTCCCTCTCTTCTAGAGTCTTAGGACAATCCTTTCTAGATAGAGAAATTCCAGAGCCTATTGGTAAATAGCCCTTTTTGGAATTTTCCATGTGATACCTCTTTAAAATTGTATCAATGTACATAGACTGGGAGAGTCCAAGCAACTTCCTTGATCTATCTCTATAGATCTTTATTCCAAGAATATAAGTTGCTTCTCCCAAATCTTTCATAGAGAACTGTTTAGATAGCCAAGCCTTTGTCTCTTGCATGGTTGGTACATCATTTCCCATTAGTAAAATGTCGTCAACATATAATACTAAGAAAATGATAATGCTCCCACTAACCTTCTTGTACACACATGGCTCCTCCTCACATCGCACAAAATTGAACTTTTCAATTGTCGTGTGAAAACGGATATTCCAACTACGAGAAGCTTGCTTTAATCCATAAATAGATCGTTGAAGCTTACATACTTTATTATTAGAAGATGGCAATGTGAAACCTTCAGGTTGAGTCATATAGACATCTTCCTTTAACTCCCCATTGAGGAAAGCTGTTTTCACATCCATTTGCCATATCTCATAATCATAGTATGCAGCTATAGCAAGCAGAATCCGAATAGATTTGAGCATTGCCACAGGGGAGAACGTTTCTTCATAATCAATACCTTCCTTTTGATTATACCCCTTGGCAACAAGACGGGCTTTATAGGTCTCAACCTTAGCGTCTGCTCCAATCTTTGTTTGGGTTTCAAGTCTTTAGAGTTATCAACCAAAGTCCACACTTTGTTGATTTTCATAGACTCCATCTCGGATTCCATAGCCTTTAGCCATTTCTCATGGTCTGGACTTGTCATAGCCTCTTTGAAGCATCTAGGATCGTCATCAATGTGAGTTATATCATCAATATGATTAGCCTCATCATCTTGCACTAATAGATTTAATCTATTTGGTGCACGACTTTCCCTAATCGACCTTCTTAGAGTCTTATGTACTATTTGATTTTCTGGTTGCTCAGGTTCCACGGTTGATTCATTAATCAACTGATTTTCCTCAACATTTGAGGTTTGACCTGTTGATGGCAACTTTAAAACATCAAATAAAGGTTGCTCATTTGGCATCTCATGCTCCTGAGTTACTGTTGACTCATTGGTATCTTTGATCTCATCAAGATCTATTTCTACCCCATGACTTCCTTCTTTAAGGAATTCCTTTTCTAAAAAGGTTGCATTTCTGGCCACAAACACTTTGTGTTCAGAAGGGTGATAGAAATAGTATCCCATAGTCTCCTTGGGATAACCAACAAATCTACATTTGTCAGATTTAGCTTCAAGCTTATCTGACTGCAGTCGCTTAACATAAGCTGGACAACCCCAAATCCTCAAATGCTTAAGGTTAGGCTTACGTCCTTTCCATATCTCATATGGTGTTTTAGTGACTGCCTTAGTGGGAACTTTATTTAATATGTACGCAGCAGCTTCCAAAGCGTATCCTCATAGGAAAATAGGAAGATTAGTGAACCCCATCATGGATCTCACCATATCTAATAAGGTTCGATTTCTCCTTTCTGAAACACCATTATGTTGTGGCGTTCCAGGAGAAGTCCACTGTGACAAGATCCCATCTTGTCTTAAATAATCAATGAACTCATCACTGAGATACTCACCTCCACGGTCAGATCTCAATGCCTTTATATTCTTACCAGTTTGTTTTTCAACTTTACTGCGAAATCTTTTGAACATTTCAAAGGATTCTGACTTATGTTTCATTAGATAAACAAATCCAAATCTTGACATATCATCAGTGAAAGTTATAAAGTAAGAATATCCACCTTTAGCTTGAACTTTCATTGGACCACATACATCAGAATGTATGAGTCCTAAAAGCTCACTAGCCTTTTCTCCAGTTCCAGTAAAAGGAAATTTGGTCAACTTTCCTAGGAGACAAGATTCACAAGTGTCATATGATTCATAATCATATTGACCAAGGCACCCTTCACGATGCAACTTGTTTACTCTTTTCTCACCAATGTGACCAAGCCTACAATGCCAAAGGTAAGTTTGATTCCCTTGATTATTTCTCTTCCTCTTTTGGCCAGAAACAGTCATAATAGGACAAATCACTAGCTCAGGTAAAACATAAAGACCAAATTGCAAATAACCATTCACATATAAATCATCACCATGATAAATAGAGCACTGATTATTATAGAAAATTGTTCTGAATCCACACTTGTCCAAAGACGAGATGGAAACAATGTTCGAAACAAACTTAGGAACATAATAACAATCTTCTAAAGTTAAGGTCTTGCCATTAGGCATTCTAAGAAAGACGGTTCCTACAGCTAGGGCAGCAACATTTGCTCCATTCCCAACTTGCAGGTTGACCTCTCCCTTCTTTAACCATCTATTGATCCTTAAACCTTGCAACATATTGCAAATGTTAAAGCTACTACCGGTATCTAATACCCATTTAGTAGTATCAATAGTTGTCAAAGAAATCATGAAAACATTTTTCACAATTGTTTTACCTTGTTGCTTGTCCTTCAGAGCTATCTTATACTCTGGACAATTTCTTTTCCAGTGCCCTTTCTTCTTGCAAAAGAAACATTCATCCTCTGACTGGCCAGTCATCACCCTCGTACTCATACAAGAGATACTAACCATATCCACAGATCCAGATTTAACTAAGGACTTAGATATCTCATATCCAGCAGCCTTACTCTGAAACTCGTACATCTTCTTAAGATGTGCAATGATCTGTGAAAGAGTCATATTTTCATATTGCCTCTGAAGTTCAGGACTCATGGAGGCCAGAATAATGCACTTTTCAGCAGTACTATCTTCAGAGTACTTTGCATATGCATCTAATGCACTTGCATTACTTTCTCCCTCTAGAGGTGCTACCATAGCGGGCTTATCGATCACATCGATTAGCTTTTCATGCATGAGAATAATTCTCAGGTTCTGGTACCAATCATCAAAATTGTTACCAGACAGTTTGTTAGCATCAAGAATGCTTCGCAGTGTAATATTAGCCATTATGAGAAATCTGATACAAAAGGAAAAACCAGAAAACAAGAACACAAAACATACATCATTAAGACATGGACTTTATATAAATGATAAACAATAAACTTTAAAACATGCATGAGCCCCTTGGTAGTCAAGTCGTTTCTCAAACATAATTAAAGTCTTGGTACATTACCATTAATATTTCATCATATGAAATTAAACTAGACTCTATACTACAGAGTCCCCTGGTAGTCAGGTCGTTCCTATTAGTATAGTTGAGTTCATCCACCCTTGTGACAGAAAATTAGTTAATCTCATACCCTCTGGGTAGTCCAGACTATAAGTACAAAATTAAATAACTTTTCTTCACACTTGTATCATATACAGTAGACAATATTATTTATCTCTGAACTACAAGTCCCCTGGTAGTCAGGTCGTACCTTGTAAACAAAAATAAATTTTATTGACTACTTG
>JAIUZE010070257.1:0-61781 GCA_022085475.1 Heliosperma pusillum
ATCAAACTCTTGGGCAGTGTTGATAAAAACAGCATAATCGGCGCCATTTCTCATCATGTTTGCATTGCATATGTGATGCTTTGGCAATCCTCCCCCTAGTATTATCATCCCTGTTTTCCTAGGAGCCGCGTGTACAGCCTCCCCGTCCATGGCTATTACATCTGCCCATAACCGTGAAAGGCGGTTAACTTGATAAATTCTACCGCCGGCAAATGTCAAACATAAAGACGTGTATTCTTCATCTAATTATATGAATAGTTTTTTTATAAGTCTAATTATATGAGTAATGAACCAGCATTACATGTCAGCTAAGACAGTCTCATATAAGTTGGTGTGCCATCAAAACATCAGAAGTTACCTTGCACAACATCGATGATTAAACCCGGGTTGCTATAAGAATGAAAATACAGCATGTCTCCGATTGACCCGTCTGTTATACCTGGACAGAATACTGGAATATTGTTCTGAAAATTAAACACAAGTTAAAGCTTGAGCAAATATATACTCTATCAATTATGAAAACAGTAAGTCTTGATTGAGACGGGTCAAATACTACTACATGGTGATAATAAAGACAATTTTTTTTTGTAAATCTAGGTAACAAGTGGGGTGATTTGGTATGTATTTGACCCGTCTTACGGATAATGTCCGTCTTAAATGAGAATTTGTATTAGGAAAATTGATACAAAAAGTAATGGAAAATTAGCTAAAGTGAGGAGGTTACATGTTATTGTACTAAACTACCCTTATGCTTATTTCATATGGGTTCATATTTATATGAATATGAATGAGGTGAGTGTATGCTGGTACTTTCAACTTTAACAAGTGGGTAAAAGTTACCTAAAATAAAAACTTATGGAATCAAACACAAATTCTCTAACACTTTTCGTCACAAGCTTGTGACCTCTCATAAGCTGCAAGTCGGAGAGCAAGTGGGAGAGACGTTGTGAGACGTCACGAGCTTGTGACTGTGACCGCTACAAGCGAGATTTGCTGGGAATCAAAACACCATAACATTCATGTGTATTCTTACCATAGATGCCCAATAAAGGTATGAAGACTCCCTATTTATTTCTCTTCCTAAACGAGCAATGAGCTTGGATGGTGTCCATAAGATTTTCTGCAGATACACCATTGATACTTAACTTTCAAAATAATCGTTGGTTCATTCAATAGAGGTAACATTAAACGAATACATATAACAAAAACAGTTGATAAATACGACAATTATGTCGGTGAGAAATGAATTGCAGTACCTGTGAAGTTTGCTCTTCTAACATTTGATCAAGAATCGGAATGATCCAATCTTCAAATTTGCAGTAGTTATCATTCGGAACTAACAAGTTACCAATGCGATTCAAGCCTTGTTCACGTAATGCAGCTCCAGGTAATGAAAATTCACCTTTGAAAGTGGGTGCTAGACATTTGATGAGGTCTTCTTCTATACCCCCAGTAGTTGTTACTATGACATCAACCTGAACATACCCAAGTTTGTTCAACAATAATTCTATGTAAATGTTCCTCTAAGACGGTAGTACGGTCCGACGAATTGAAATTTACCAATTTTTTTGACAAAAGAGTGACCATTTTTTTGTTAAATAGTGACTACTTTTTAGGACTAAAAAACAATAAAATGACAAATAGTGACCATTCTAATATATAGAGAGAAGTAAAACAAGAAGTCAAAACACCAACCTGCAATATATATTCGTACAAGACGGTCTCCCCCGAGCGACTAGTATCCAATATACTATTTGAAAAAGCTAACAAAAGGAAAAAAAACATAATTCGCTGAGGATGAGATTTAAACTAAATTCAGCTTACCCACTAAGCGACTCAATGCTAACATTCAAAAAATTCGCTGAGGACCTATGCGATTTAAATTATTGTAGTTCAGCTTTATTTCGGGGCTCGGGTCAGCAAGTTCTACTTATAACGACTCGAGCCCCGACTTTGAGTCACAAACTATGTTACTCAGACTCCTTTAGAAACATCCGACACGGGTGCGTGTCCAAGTGTCGGATTCGGCTAGTTCTTTGAAAAACATGCATATTTTGGTCTAAAATGAGGTGTCCAAGTATCATATCCATGTCCGAGTGTCAGTGTTGGACACGTGTACACAAGAAAATTAGAAGATCGAAGTAACATAGGTCACAAAAGACAAATGCAAGTATAAGAAGACGAAGGTTGAAACAAGAAGAAAAAATGGTTACTTCTCACCATACGATGCTCAACAAGATACCGGATGGTGTCACGAATCCCCGATGAAATAAGATTTGAAGTAAAACCCAAGAACACTTTGCTCTTCGTAGACTCTCTGAATCTTGGATCCTTCTCCTCCTCGCTGCAATCATTTTCAGGCTTCTCATCTGACAGCTTCCACTCCAACTTCAACCACATAATTACAGTAAATTAATGTTTCCTTATAAGTTTTTTTTTTTGCTAATGTACGAACTTAAATGCACTTTTATCAGTCAATAGTTATAGTAAAGTTTACGTTGCAAGTCCTCATGTGCAAATTGGAGATTTGTGGTTCAATATTATTATTAAAATGCTTTATCTCACACTTTCTTAGTCTTTGCGCTCAATCCATATGATAACTACTAATTGGGACGGAGAGAGTACAATTTAATTCCCTTATTTTTATCTATTTTTGAACTTATTGTGGTCTTAGGGCGCTTAGCCAATTTATATTTTGAAAAGTATAATTTTGTAAACAAATGGAGTAATGTTTCAAAAACAGACGGAATAAGTGACTTAAAAGTGTATCTTTAAAAAGTAATGTTAGCAAAACAAATTTATACGAGTAAGTTTAAAAAAGCGAATCCTAGAATAACAACAAACAAGAATTTACGAGACTGATAACCCGTCCAAAACCCGCAAAAGAAATAAAATTACCATTTGATTAACTATTTGAATAGCTTCACCAAGATTGGAGGCTTGAAAACCGGTAGAAATAAATGATTTTAGTAACTTAGAATAATCTACGCCTTGATTAAAATCATAGCCTCCAATCTTTGGGCATTTTCCTTCCAAATTCTCTGAACATTTGAAGACTGCAGATCGAGCAGCTGCCAATGCCATACTATCTTCCTCCATTTTGTCACCAGACTGTTTGTATTATTATTGATATATGATGATAATATATAATATATAATATGATTCGTGTTTTACAAATATACAATAAACTCGGTATTTATAGAGACTCGTACAACCTTTCATACTCTTCCCTCATATCTTCATTTATTTTCTATGATATATTATAATATATCATGTCATATACCCCCATTACAATATGTCTAGTTGTCTACTAGACATGGCAAATGGGTCAATCGGATCGGGCTGAGTTCGACTCGAGTCGTGTCACTTCGGGTTCGGGTCACCTATTTTCAAGTTATTCGTGGATAATAATCTGTTTGCAACAACAAACATTCGGGTCAGGTTAAGTTCGGGTTTCAGGTCTTGAGTTCGGGTGTCGGGTTAGGTCATTTCGAATCGGATCAATTTTGCCAGGTCTAATGTCTACGGAGTGCTTCCTCTGTCCCGGTCAATTGTTGTCTTATTCCTTTTTAGGGTGTCTCATTGAATTGTTGTCATTTCTATATTAAGAAGTTTTCTATGAGTAATTTGATTACCCAATGAGACTATTGTTCACTTTTCAATTTTCACCCACCAATTGTAATTACAAATGGTCCCTTACTCGTTTCTTTGATTTTTATGTCAAAATAAAATGGTAACAATTGACAGGACGGAGGGAGTATATCTCTACATAATGTAAAGGCATATGGCAGACATAACAAAGATAAACAAGAATCAACTCTTTGCGAAAAGGTGATCTTCTTTCGGACGGATCATTTTGGTCTGAAATAATAAGACGAGATTTTGAAATGTGACCACTTTTAGAAAACAAGTTACCATAAACTGTAATACGACTGTACAAGTTGGACCATCGTGGTTAGTTACATTTGAGCATAAAATGATTATAAAACCCGTCTTATTAGTCAGACAAAAATGCTCCGTTTGAAATAAAGAATTTCTTTTTTTGGCAAATAATCTGAAAGTCAGCCATGCCCAAATCGTATAAAATATATAAGGAGTAGTAAAAGCAAAATCAGAACCGTAATAATAATAAGGAAAGAGTTGAAAATATATCTAGTGGCAATAAAGGGACAGCTTGAATCAATCGAAAATTGCATCTCATACTTTTTAATGAATTCCCATTAATTTATCGAATGATTATATGCCTTTGACGGGATTTTAAAATTCTATGAAACAGGAATCAAAACTGAAATATAAGCGATCCCCAGATGATATACATATAAGAGATGATAGTTATTGGAGTATATCGACGATATGGAGTGCACGACGAAAATAAGGCATATACGGAAGTAACGGAACCGACGGCCGAAACTTTGACGATAAATCGATAATGATAATGTGAAGGAAGATGTTACTACATTTTGGTGAATCAATGTAACAACCCCTCTTATATATTATGTACTAGCTTAGGACCCGTGCAAGTTGCACAGGCATGTATAAAATATTTTGAAATACTTTGTCAAATTATGATGTTCATAATTATTTATTTTAAACTGTCATAGGTGGAAGAGAAAATAAGGGTAACTAGTTTTAAACCCGTGCAAATTGCACGGGTTTGTATTTCAGATTTTGTTATTATCAATATTTTTCTATAAGACGGTTTCTCAATAGTGTTTATGTAAGATCTCTCACATGATAGAGGTAGTTATCACCTTAATACTTGCATTATGTAAAAAAAAAATGTTAGATTCTAGTGTAGTTAATGACATGTCTTACAAATCTTGCATGATACGCTCTGACATATTTTGCATGTAAAATCTTGTGTTCTTGTATTAGGCAAATGTTCAGGTTGATTGTTACCCTATCCAAAATTAATAGTTGTATCATGTTATATACACGTATAATGTGTATAAATGATTTTAAAAATATTATCATATAATACAATCATTAGAATATTATGTTATATGTCGTGAGATTTCTTTAAATGTATTTACTAGAAAATTATAAGAACACATGGGATTAGGTAAGCCCCTGATATTTTATAATATGTTCTAAACTATTCTAAATATTTATGAATCCAAATACTTACTCAACAAAATGGTGGAATAAATTGACACATGATTTAATAAAGCAAGTTTATTTCGTAATATGGCCTCGTGAAAAGGTATATTTTGTATGTACATTCATATTTCAAAATAATGGTTAACCCAATTATCAATGTATTACAACTACAACTAAACATGTCAAGACTTGACCCGTTATTGTAAACACACTGACTCGACCCATTTTTTTCAAGTTAAAGACCCGTTAATCTTGATTCTCAACCCAATTGACTCAAACTTGAAATGACCCGTTATTTTAGGGTCTCAACCCGCCCGATCCGGCTCGACCAGTTGGGTCAATGAAACTAAAAAATTTTAAAATTTTAATATCAATACTCTCTAATTTTCTGTTTTCTTATATGTTGCTTTTTCGTAGTCTCCAACACAAAACTTTTTCAGTTTTTTCAAATAATATTTCGTGAATGATTGTTTGAAATAATAAATGTAAATATTTTAGTTATATGTATTTATAATTTTATTCTCAATATATTTACAATCACAATTTGGTGGTTTTGGCCGTCAAAAAGCAAATGTGAAAAAAATAGGAAAGTCAAAGTGGTATATAATATATGAAATAATAAAAAAAAAAGTAATAGAAAAAACAATTTTGCATGCCTTTTATAACATTTTAGTAATAAAACTTATTAAAATAATTTCATTTTTATAAGTGTTTTAATATAAGTATGATAAATAAAGTAATTTGCATGGATTTGTTATATTAAGGTCCTATTTGTTATACGTAAATTAGAGTCTCGTATTTCAGGTACACGAACTAATTTTGAGATATTATTAACTATACGAAAATAATCCATCTTAAACAACTAATGGGTACATAAAATTACCCATATTCCATAAATAGGTCTTATATAAAAAAGATATATCCATGTTAAGAAATAAAACGATTCAACTAATACCCCACTTGCATAGTTGAGATAAATCTTTCGGCAATTTCAATACATTCCTACTTTTGTATTATGCGTAATACTTGGCATGTCTTAATGTTATGACACATATGCTCGTCTTTAATGAGCTTAAAACAGATAATTAGCTTAAAACAGGTAAAATACATACTAATCTTCCACTTGTTATCTACTCCGAATATACCAAAATATTGTCTTTAATACCACCATTTGGTATTAACCCGTCTTAGGATATTATCTCTATTAAGACTTACTAAATTCCATAAGCCCATAATAATCGGTCAAATATTCTCATTAGAGACGGATACTATTTGTCACATGTTGAAGACGGGTCAAATATTATGAGTAAGACGAAAAGACAGTTCTTAGCACTAATAAATTGTTTGTCTCATCAACTCAAATGGATAATATAATATTTGATCTGTTTTATTCGTAAGATGAATAGATCCGATTTATGGGAGACCTATTGTTAATTTGTTATAACTCTAGGCTCTCTACATCTGAGTATCTGACTAATATAATCTAATATTTAATTTCAAAACATAAACCTACCTACCACTCACCAGTCACCGCCACTCCTACTCTCTCACCATTTTTTTTCTATTTTCAATTATTCAAAATTTATCTTCCTTATCTTTTAATCTCTTAATTAATTCATCTTACAAATTAAAATGATTTAACCCTTTTACAAAAAAAATCAAGTGAAGATCAAGTCGTCTTATTTGATTTTTTTTTTGTGACTAAGTCTTCTTATTTCTCCAACGTATTATGATGATGTTAAAATGTTAAATGTTATTTTTTGTGTTTAATCGGTTTATAAATGAGGTAAGTATGCATGTGAATGATGTGAATTAATGAGATTTGTTGATTTTGATAGATAATTTTTGTAGTGAATTTGATAGTGGTTTGATCTCTGATCATTTTTTTTTAATAAAAAAAACTTCATTTGATTTCGATACATGTTTATTTAAAGTTAAATGATTTGCAGGCGAATATATAAAGTATGTTTTTTCATGTTGATTTTGATACTTTCATAGATCTGAAAATTTAAAATTATACTGTAGTACTTCATCACTGGCACTAAATTTAAGCGCACTGTTTCTTTTTCATTTTACCGTGTTTAATGTTTAGTATATTTGAAATAATTTTTGTAATTACTATAGTCATGAAATTTAATTATTTGAAATGATTTTTGTAATTATAATGATGTGAATTTTTTTATTTAATATTTGTATTCTAAATACTCCGTATATAAGCCATATTATTAAAGTTGTATTTTGAAATAAAATCATTTCCTAATTGATATCAGATAGTATGCAATTAGTTAGTTTATAGAAAGTGGTCCTGAAATTAAGGAAACAAAATGCTTCTTTTTGACATTTTAACTTGCAACCACAGGCTGACACATCTGTGGTTGTTGCTTTTTTAAATAAGGATACTTCGTTTGAAAGGTTGAAAAATAACATTAAGCACCAATTTTTTTAAAATATTTGCGTAATTTTTTTAGTATTTTAAGCCCAATATCGCAATGGTAAGTCTTTAATTTAATAGCTATATTTAGAAATAAAATAATTTCATTTTGTAATGTAACCTCAAAATGTTTAGTCTAGATTTGAGTCACTTCTCAAACATTACAATTTGCCCGAATAGAATTCAAGTAAAAGAATAATGAAA
Source organism: Heliosperma pusillum (assembly GCA_022085475.1). NCBI lineage: Eukaryota > Viridiplantae > Streptophyta > Magnoliopsida > Caryophyllales > Caryophyllaceae > Heliosperma > Heliosperma pusillum. The sequence goes on from JAIUZE010070257.1 coordinate 7,736, forward strand.
ACCCAAAGAATTTTTTTTATTATGTCTCTAGTGTTATATTTTTAATGACAATTCATATTCGGAAGAGGGGTGAAATGTTTCTCGGATCAAAATTAGATGATTTTTTATTTTTAAGGTATGATTTTCTCTCCTTAATATTTTTCTCTTTTTCAAAATTACTTTTTTAGCTATATTATAATTTAATACGACTTCATCCGTTTTCTTTGAACTTTATCTTTAATATTAGTATTATAATATATAAAAAGAATTTATTAAGTTGCATTGGCCTGTCTGACCTTAGAGGGGTGACTGTTACTTGATTTGTCCATCCAAATTATGTTTAAGATGAAATTATCCATTTTAAATTTAAAACGTGTTAAATATGATAGATAAGACAAAATCAAAATGTCTAAATATTATCATGCAAGTGGTATGTCAATTAGCCCATTTTAATTTTAAGACAGATCTGTCTTACCGTACACTAAGTGTTCATCCAATTAGCTTCATCTCTTAGGCGTATGCTTGATAGTCTTCTTTTATAAGGCCACACTATGAGTATGCTATATGTATCCAAGTGGTAATTTTGTTTTATCTTTTTTTTCCTGTTTTATAATTTTTTTTGGTGCATAATATTATAAATAAGATGCACATTAAGTCATTAGTATCATGAAGTTGTGAATGACACGGAGTATAAAAAAACATCACGTAAGGAATATAGAGTTGGTGGAATGTATTCATACGTTGGTTAACCTAGAATTTATATACAATCATAATCATAATCATAGACAAATCGAGGCAATGTTTAGTATTCATGACCAATTCTATATGAAATAACCTATATGGTGACAGAATTTAAATCAATTTTGAAAAGGGAAAGGAAAGATATCATCAAAATTTTGGAAAAAAGGAAAGTATTTAATCCTTTCACACAAAGAAGGGAAACAATCAAGATTTAAGGGTAGCATGAGAAACTTCTTAACCAAATCAAACCCGATAGTTGGCCGTATCGACCCCAAGTTTGCAATGTTTTGTTAAATCGCTTCAAAAAAATATGTTTCCTTAGAAACTCGGACGATAATGACTCAAAATCCTAAAGTAATAATGTAATAAACGGGAAGTACTACAACACAACATTAAGAACCTATTAGTAAAATATTGTCAAGGATAATTAAAGACCGGAATATAATGTGGAGAATTTGTTCAAGGATAAAATAAATATAAACGTAGCTGATAAACAGCTAGTCTAACTTACGACGGTACGACTCGTTGCAAACTTAAGACGGGTCAAGTCCCCTTTACAAAGAGCAAGTGCGGGCTCCATTTGCCGCTCTTTGTGAGGGGGACTTGACCCGCTTTAAGTTTACGACAAGTCGCCCGGTCGCAAAAAAGAATTTGTGGCTAATAAAATACCTTTAATTTACACAATGAGCTCTCATATCAGTCAATCAATTATTTTCTTTAGGGATAGAATAAGTTTAAAAAGAATTATTTCAAAAAAAAAGTTTTTACGAAAAACATACTATGACATACATGTGCTTAACTCTCCGAAACTAAAACTCTTAATATAACTACATGCATTGCATTTCAAATTAAAAGATGAGAAGTACCAATAAAGAGACAGATTGAAATTGAGAAATCCTTAATTTTTGGCTGATTATGATTGGGAACTTCGATAGTATATACTAATATGTTGAAACTATTAGTGTGCTTTGTCAAATTTTCCTTCCAATTTGTATGAAATTTCAAAAAAAATAATAATAATAAATTCTTAAATTATCATCAATATTATTTTGAAATGAAGAACCCCATAAATAATAATACATAAATGCCCAATAGCAAGCAACATATGTAATTGAATAGCGAAAAACAATAAGCAGAACGATTGATTTTTCAGCAGGTGTCCGTTGTGACGGGTCGGACCTTGCGACGAGTTTTTCCTCTAACAAAATGGGTAGAGGGAACATGTGGGGCACCTCCCATGTGCTTCCCCATTTCCCTTAAATGGGTCATTTGTGAGGGGAAGTGGTACCCGTCGCAAGCTTGTGACGGATACTGCCCGTCACAAACAAGAATTTGTGTTGATTTTTAGGGTTTAAGAAGCCAAGAGAAGAACGCTTATGTCTGTGTTGTTTAGGATGAATGAGGTGGGCGGGAATATGTTAAATGTGGTGCTGCCACGTGTCCAATGGTTCTTGTATTATAGTTATATATATATATATATATATATATATATAGAAGATGACTTTGTTGTAAATCAAATAATATGCAATTCATCCACCCTAAATTAAACGGGTAAGATGTAGATGACTTTTTTTTGGTTTGAAATTTAGGTTAAGATATGTATATGGATGAATTTAGGGTGGGATAGGGATATCTATCCATCACCTTATTAAGTTCTTAACCATCTTGTGGTTACCCTAAATACATTCTCATATTTATTACTCCATCTGTCCCGGTCAATCGTTGTCCTTTCTATATTAAGAAGGTTTTGTATGAGCAATTTCACCCTAATGGGACTATTGTCTAATTGTCATCCACTAAGTGAACCACAATTGGTACCTTACTCTTTATTTGTTCTTTGTGCCAAAATAAAATGACAACAATTGACCGAGACGGAGGAAGTATTTGATTAATTATGATAAATAATTGCTCAAAATCGAAGTTACGAAATTATATGATTAAAAAGCAAAAACATATCACAAATAATACACACTATTTTTTTTAGTCTTTTATAATGCTTTGATTATTCAATTGGTAGATATATGTAACCGTATTATTGTAGGGATTAGTCATGAAGCATTATAATTTGGTGATATGAGTATTCAATTTAAAGTAATATCTACTTGTACTCATATACTCCTACTAAGAATGTTTGGTTTGCAATTTAAATTTAAAAATTGTGAATCCCCGCGATATAGCAATAAAACAATCAAACAAACAACAAAAATTAGAGAATTTTAAGAGCTTTTGATATAATATGCAAAGTCACCTAAATCAAAGTCAACGGGAAAATTAAACAAAGTAGTTACAACCAAAAGTGTAGTAAATAGTTTCAAGGGGAAACTAAGGCCTTTGAAACCAAATAATAATCCAAAAGTAACAATCTAAGTGACGCAAGGTAAATATCGAAAATGTTTACGCTTGCTAGCTCACACAAGTATCAACCCAATGTAACACTAACTTTAAAGTTCCACATGTCATTCATTAAACATGAATAACACAATCAGTTGGAAGTAATTCAGGGTTCTCCTAGCCATATTACATGAAACCAATGGCAAATAGAACATTTAAACATACGTCACATATATCCACTATGATTAGTCAAGATGAGAGAATATTAAGCAACATTGAAGACAATAATCAACTTCTAGGTTAGACAAGACACAACTAGGCAATCGTATGGACACTATGTGACTTGCATCTCACCGCTAACGTCAATAGGACCGAAGACTCAAAAGGGGGAACACAAAACACGTCATCCAAACAATTCAAACATACTCTCATGGTAAAGGAAATGTACAAAGTATCGGCACTAAGCAAGACATAACAAGACTCAATCCTCCCGGTAAGCTGTCTATGGAACCAGGCGGTCCAAGTTTAGATTGCATCCAGACTCTCGGGATGAATGTTTCTCGAGCCGACAAACCTAAGGTCATTTCACAAACTGTCAAAGATCTCTATCCTAGAGCTCGGTGAAAAAATAAGGAGGAACACAATTGCTAAAACTTCAAAATCCAAGATTTGAGACGTTAGTTCAGAACCTTACTCATCTCAAAGAGCTCACTTTCAAGGAAGTTGACATGTTGTCCACTCTGCCAGTCATCCTGCAAGACTTAAGAACCTTAAAAACATATTCACTTTGTTGCTTGTAATTTACGTGGTGAGCTGCCACCGAATCTTTTCCGCTTGCCAAATCTTGAAACCCTGAATTTGAGTTTCAATGACGATATTGATGGGATATCTTCCCGAGTTTCAAAGGCATAGTCGTATCAAAATCATATCTCTAATTGGTACATCATTGTCCGGAGAATTGCCTCCTACAGTCGGAAGACTTGCTCGTTTGGAAGTTCTTATATTATCCGCTTGTCAACTATCAGGATCTATCCCGTCTTCCCGTCTTCTCTTGGTAACCTGACAAAGCTCGCTAAGTTGTACCTTAGTGACAGCAACTTTACTGGTGTCATCCCAGCATCCATATCAAATCTAACAAATCTCGAAAAATTATTTCTCTTAAATCTCAATGTTTCCTGGGCAAATGATCTCAAACCTCGCAAGTCGCAAGTCTACATAAACTGAAATCTATAAGCCTTAGTGGATTGAAATTAGGAGTTAAGATCCCTCGTTTTCTTGCGAACCTTACATTGCTTAGAGCTAGACAGAAACCAGTTAGAGGGTTCGATACCACAATGGTTCTCTTCAATGACTATCAGCTATGATCTTTATGAGCTAGCTAGTATTAGTTGACATTTGTAAACCATGACTGAAATCATCTTCAATGAAACAAAGAAATTTAACATACAAAGCTACCTGAGGCAGCAACCAAAAATATCAGTCACCAGTATTAAGACAGTATCTTTAATGTTCTAAAACCTTAATCTTTTCAAGATAGTTCTGCATTTCCTGATTTAACTTATCTGTGAGAGGAACTCCCTTCAAAAGCTGCTCAAATTTCGCTTCCTCACAGCTTATCGCAGCCTTTCTACAGGCCCTGATACTCCCTGAAACAGAATTACAACATCATTTTAGCAAACACAGACTTTATTTATCAATCAAAGTGATCATCTTTAGCAAATGCAGACTTCATTTATCAGCTAACTCTTGATTGAACAATATCACAATAAACCAAAAATAGTACTCCATAATAAAAAAAATGATTAACAAAATCACATCAAACTCACCGCTCAAGTCAAGTAAATTAAATGAAGCAGGGAAATTTTCGATCCTTGACACCATTGTAATTGCTGACCAGACTTTCTGATACTCATCCCTTGAAGTTCTAATGATGCACAGTTTAGTTCTGGGATTCAGGTATTTAACTACAAAAGATATGATGCAATTCTAATTAGAAGAAAAAGATACACATATATGAACCAAGCGGTGTATGTATGGAAACATCTGATTAGGTGCTGACCCTGGAAAGAACCAAGTGAAGAAGCGAGACCACACTCGCCAAAGTTTAGAAGAATGCTCAATTTGATTGCTGTCGCCACATTGGCTTGGAGGTCATGAAGAGGAACTGATTTATCTATAGACACTTCCAACACCATATACCTGTTTTTAAATCCCACCATGATGTTCCGCCTCTGGAAGGTATATATAACAAACCAAGCTGCCAATAACAACACAAAATTCAGATGCATTTTATAAATTTTGGCGGTGAGAAGTTGGGAACAATATACATTGTAGAATGAGCACAACTCAATGGGTTGAGTACTCAGCTATCTAACAAGACTAAAAGAGTATCATGTGCATATATCCCATTAAAGAAGTTATGTCTAGCAATTGAATAGAGCAACGAGACACCAGGTTGAAAGTTGTAAACCGATAACCAAGCCAAGAACAGATCAATATATAGTGGAACTATTTTATTATGCTGCTGCTGTTTATAAAATTATCAAACCCTAAAACTCTAAAATTTCCCAAATCAATAATACCAAAGCTATTAAATCAAACCCTAATCAACAAAAAAACGAATGAAAGAAGAGAAGGGAATCAAACTTACAGGCGACGACGGAAAAGGAGTAATTGGTGAGGCTATCAATTCCAGTCCTTACTAACTTATATTTCGAGAATTACTTATCGGCATAAGTGGCGATTAACCCCTTAATTTTCACCAATTACGAGATTTCTAATAAATTACAAAGGTAATGATTTAGGAAAATGATATATACAACCCACTGGGTTGTATTTAAGGGTCTAAAAGAGGAAATAAAAGCTTAGAACAAACATTAGTGACATCAATATACGCGTAATTTTGTCATAAATTCCAGCTTTAATTCTACTTCAGGAAATATATTAAATTCTTACTTACAACCCAGTGGGTTGTATTTATCAATATCCAATGATTTAACCCAATTTTTACTTTGAATAACCATTTTATATTAAATAATGGGATTTTCTCAATTGTACCCTTTAATTTTTTCATTTTCTCACTTATACCCCTCTTTTTTCGGGATAAAAAATTTTAACCGGCAATAACTCTTGCCTATGAATTCAGAAGACGACAATTTTTTTCCCAAATCGAATATCTCGTTAAGACAGTGAATTTAAAAAAAAAAATCATTGTATTCAGAACTTTTACCCGGATTACTTATCAATCAAAGTTTAGTTGGTTAAAAGACTTTGACCGATCGTAATTCCTAACTATAAATCCAAAAACCTATAAAAAAAAATTTCAAATCGAAGATCTCTTTAAAACGTACGGATTGAAAACAAAATTACCGTCTCCTCAAATCGTAGCCAAGAATTATTCCCAGTCAAAGTTTTTTTTTAAAAAAAGAGGGTTACAAGTGAGAAAATAAAAAAGTTAAGGGATACAAGTAGGGTTGGCAACGGGTCGGGTCTGGGTCGGGTCCACCTAGACCCGGACCCGGAAAGCAAACCTTAGACCCATACCCGATCCATACCCGCAAGGGTCCGAAATCAGCAGACCCATACCCATACCCAATGGGTCCGGGTCTACCCGCGGGTCTGAACTTTAATATTAAAAAAAAAATTATCCCCAATTTTCAATCACTTACTAACCCCAATTTATCAAATCACCCAATTTTCTTATTTAGTTATAACATTTCATTCAAATCTAATCCTAAATAATGCAAAATAAATAATAAAGCAACAACAACAAGCTCTTCTTTAACAAGAATCTTTTTATCAAATAATGAAACAACAACAACAAGCTTTGATTTAAATCTCCCTTATCTTCTCCTAGCTCTTCAAGTTTTCATTTGGGGTTGAATATGAGGTTTTCGTCTAAAAATACAAGCTTGATGTATATGTTTAATTAATGGTGTTCTTTGTTTTGGAAAAACGTTTGAGAATGGAATGAAAGGGAATATTGTGGGTCTTCTAGGTTTTCCATAAGTTTAAATGGTTGAGACTAGAGTTTGTGATATGTGTGTTTTATGAAGGGAGAGAAAAGTCTTATTTGAACAAAAAGATGTGAACTACGTATTTTCAGCAGTAGTTAAGTTTCAGTTTTTTTTTTTTTTTTAAATTAAGGGTCTACGGGTCGGGTCCGGGTCTCGTAAGTCAGACCCATACCCGGACCCAAATTATTTTTTGAGGACCGATATCCGACCCATACCCATTGGGTCTGAAAAAATGAGACCCATACCCGCCCCATATGGGTCCGACCCGACGGGTCTGGATCGGGTCTTGGACCCACTGCCATCCGTAGATACAAGTGAGAAAATCCCTTAAATAATTATTAATATTTTAAAAGTATTTAAACAGTTTGACATTTTTTAGAATAATTTTTACTATTTTTAATATAATTGATATACATATGAAAGTTATTTTACAAATTTTAAATTTTAGGTTACTCATTCAAAAGAAAGTTTCCTCAGCGTGTATAATAAATTGCATAAAATTTATACTTACACTAACTAGTAACGTATATGATAAATTGTGCGAGTAGTATAAATGAATGTAAGTGATTTTTTTAGTGCAATTTTGTTTGGAAATAAAAACAATTGAATTCAATTTCACCTTAACTCAAAGTTTTGGGTCTTTGGCGATTATCTATCTAATCTTTTACCTATTAAAAAGCAAGGACCTCCCCTATACTACTGCTCCCACAATAGTGCTCCATGTGCTTCTCACGTGCACACAATCAAACTAAATCTACACCTACCTGACCATTTCACCATTTCAATTCATCAATCATCAATCATCAATCATCAATCAATTCAATTAAAAAAATCACCAGTTCACTTCATCAATTCATCTGCTTCACTTATCTAATCTCCACTCATCTAATCTGTGCGTTTTTCAGGGTTAACTGAATAAATGACGCTCATGTAGTTGCGAATCAGCTACTTGGCGACATCGATTTCAGGTATTATTTGGAATTTGAGCAATTGATTGCATTTTTTTCTCTACTGTGTAGATGTTAGGTCTGGCTTTCATGGGGTTATTCCTTTCCGGTTTCTGGTTGTCTCTCCATTTCGGGTTGCTGTTTCTTGGAACTTGTTTGGTTACAGTAAACTGTGTAGTTGATGCATTTGGTTTTTGATGGGGTGATTCCTTTCTGCTCTCTTCTTTGCCTCTGTGCTTCAGGTTGCTTATTAACAGGTAAGACGTTATTTTGTCAATCGACGGATGTCATGTTGAATCTTAAGGTGTTGAGTTTAATTTATTTGTAATACTTTTTTCTTACTTCATGCAATACTCGTGTGGTAGCTTCTCATATAGTATGATCTAATACCCTTATTGATTTTGGTCTCTTCTTGCTTACGAATTTGAGTACTGCAGGTAGTTGAAGCAAATATATCTATGAAATCAAAGCAATTTACCTATAAAGATGGCTCCTTGTTCGTATTCATGGATTTGGTATTCTTCTTCTCTTCCCTTATTCATGAATGTTTTTCATATGTCGCAATTATAAGATATTTTCACCCCTGCTCTTGATTGTGTTTTCGAGCAATAATTTATCTACTTCAATACATACTAAATGCTAATTCATAGTGATGTGTCGTTGTATATGAGTAGCACTATGCTACCGCATTTGGTTTGAAATGTGTCTTCACATGTCTCTCACCAAGCTTCATAAACTGTGATGTTAATGTAAGCAAGATTGATTCCTGGTACTTATGGAATTCATCTACGAGACCTGTTATTGTGTGCGATTGTCATCCCATGACAAGCATATGAAATATGAAAATCAGATTAGTGCCTTGGTGGTTATTATTGTGGCACATGAATCTGGTTGTACTGTTAAATATTTTTTATGTATTTCGAAATAAAAATAGTTCATTCCAAATTTGTTGTAGGTACTAGAATAAATAGCATATTGAGATTTAAATTATGATTAACGTGTCAGATGAGCCATACAGGCATTACAATTAGAGGCAAGAGATTAGCATTGTGCAAAATAGCTTTGCCTTAATCGCTAGGCTAAGAAATTTTCGATAATTATGATTAGCATATATAGTGCAGCACAATAGGGATTTCAATCAAATGGTTTGGTTTCACAATATATTAATATGCGGCCTTCCATGAAGAGAGTAAATGTTGATCAAAGTTGTTTGACATATACATATAAGAAACGTATTCCTTATTTGTAATTATCGTTTGTTAAAAATGAAGCTGGTGTGGGTGGTTCATTTTGTGGATGAAAGTTTCCATTTTGTGCTAATAATTAGAGGTTTCCCTTTTAAGAGTATGATTGCCAGGTTGTTGATGGCCATAGCTAATTCGTCTGATTAGTTATAGGCTTTAGAGCCTCTTTTAGGTTAGATTGTTAAGAAACTGCCTTTAAGTGACCAATTTATGACCCTTTATCATCTATGAACATTATGGCAGTGAGACAGTCACACATCTAATCTAAGAGAAAGCAAATGCTCAAGTATTGCTCATTTGATTATACGTTGTATTGGTTGGTGTCATACTGTCATCATATGTGAAACAGTCTCATATAAATCGTTGTGTTATGCTATAATCAATCCCTTTAACAAACACTGGAAAGGCCATGATTTAATTTTAATTGCATCAACATTGAATGTGCAAATTTTACTTTCTAGACCTTATTAAATACTATATGATGCTCTTACAGACATGTACTCCGTAGTTTATAATGTCATTTTCAATACTTAATGAGAAGGTTCACAATTACTTCCCATATCCATATTCACTGGTGAGTTCTTACAGTGTTTAGAGACATCTTTGACACGTAGTAAGTATCTATAAATGCTCTGTGATTCTTTTGCTTAACATTGGAATACAGTGCAATAATAAATTACTAGATTTCCTTGCTTCTTATACTATAAAGCGTCAATGAGTTGAGTCAATGCAGTTTACAATTCCCCACTGTGTAAACATGACATCACTACCTTGTTTTGAGACATTTGAGTAATATTGTTGTTAAACTTTGTAATTCAAAGATTAAGAAATTGTAATTTCTTTTTGAAACCAAACTATACTTAGGTGATGTTGTTACTCCAGTTGCCATGCCCTAGGCAACTGGAGTGTCCAATGTCAAAGGCTTCTTTGCGGCAATTCTGTTGTATCTTTTTCTCACACCATTAAAGCTAAATTCATGATCCAATCATATTGCAGGGCTATGTTATTGTCATGGTTTTGACCAGTGGATCGAAAAGGCGCAGGTAAGAAGTTGCATATCTCATGCTTTTGGTCTATTTTTTTTATTTACGGCCACAATATTTGAGCAATATGATATATGTATATATATAGAGAGAGCATATTTATTTTGGTTGTTCTTCCCCTTTTCGGATCCTATTTTCAAGTACCTTGGAGGCTTGGAATGCTCCTTCTCATCAGAGTATTGTAAACTCTGCTTTTCAGTGCCCATTTCGGTGTGTAGTGTTTTGATTCAGGTGGCTGCTATTTTAGAATGACACCAAATTGATGTCACTGTTTTTGCTTAGTGGTTGTCTGTTTGCATTCATTCGATTGAGGTGAGCTTACCTACTTCACAGCCTGTGTGCTTGTCGAATGAGAAAATATCCTGCACCAAATTTTGGCTATGTTTTGATTTGTTCGAATTGAAAGGGGAGAAGGGAATGAGGGATGGAGAGGGTTGAGAAGGGGAGAGAGAGGAAGAAGAGGAGACAATGGTATACCCAGAATTGATAATCAATGGTAGAGGAGGCGTAATTGCCAGATGATAAGGAATTATTTTTGTAAAATGTGGGTCGTTCAAGAAAGTAAGAGTTGTGATTTGGGGAGACAACAGAGATAACATGAAAGGGGAAAATGATATGAACCAGTTTTGAGATAGGGGAGTCAAACGATATAAAGAAAAATGCACTAGAGCAAAGGGAACGGAAAAGTTGTAGTTAATAATGGAAGGCAAAGACATTAGCTACCTCTTGATATCTTATGCAAATGTAGGAGTAGTAAAGTCCTGGCACTTCTGATGTCTGAGTTGGTTTAGTGAGTAATATTATACCTACTTTGAGATAACATCACATATCACTACAAACATATTTAAAAGGTGTGCAACCTCAATTCTTATGAAGAGTAGTATGCACCAGTGTACTTATTTTTTAGTTGTCAGTTGATAGCATTTAAACATTGCTCTTAACTGTAGGTGGAGACCGTGACCCAATGATTGGTTTGGCTTTCAAACATTTCTCTTGAAGGGTTGATTTGGATGACTAGGAGATGGTCACCCAAAGACTGCAACCTACAGAGGTACTACTGCAACTTTTATTATCAGTGTTTTGGAGAAATTCTAGCTATTTTTGAAGCTTTATATTGTCAATTTATATTAAAATCGTAAAAATTTGATGATGATTTGGTGTATTATGAGGTAAAATGTTACTAAAATGTGAGGAAAAGCTAAGTGGAAGGGGTTAATGTTCTTGGGGAAATCGCCATATTGAGGACAATGGATTTTTGGATGTTTATTAGTCAGTGACCCTAGCCAATAAGAGGTTTATGTTCCGCAATGCACATCTCTCCGTAATTCGGCACGAGGCATTTCTGATTGTGAATATACTTAAGTTATTTTGTCTCCTCATATATTATGTGTGATACTATAGCTCACGATTAGCTCTTTTTTTTTGGTTTAGTACGTATTAGTATAATACTTCAATTTGGTTTTTGTGGGCTCCTTTACTTCTTGACTCAAATTCAGCCGACCTTGTAAACCACAGGTAACGTGATTCGATGATCTAGGCAAAGTTTACCTACATGATTTTCTAAAATGGGAGAGTGCTGATATGCTTGTGTACTGTGTCCAAGGCGTACTTATGGTAGAGACAAGGACCGATTAAGCTGGTCATCCAAAAAATATGCTTACTGATTGATTTTTCTTGCATAGTATGCATACTTTCACTTGTCAGGCTAGGAAAGTGGAGAAAATGAAATTTGCAAAAATTGAATGGTCAAGGAGCTACGGAATTGGCCATGAGTTAGCCGAGTGTGTGGATTATGATATTAAGAAACACGCCGCGGGTTTTTCCTGTCACCAACACATCAATGTATAGGGTTGATACTCCAAATTTTAATTGTGTTTTAATGTAATTTTTCTGAATAAACGTTCCCGTTGCTCCATAATTTTGCCACAGGTTGATTAAATATGTTGGGTTGATTAATAAATGTGAAAATCAAATACTCGTGTCCTACAAGTTTTAAATACTCGACAATGATTGATTTAGTTTTTCAGCCATCCTAATCTTCCTTCGCTTGGTTTCAATTCTTTTCCCATCTTTTGAAGTTGGCGGCACCTACTTCTGTCGTACTGCTCCATCTCCCATGCCTTCGAGATTGTCCTTTTGGGAAATAGGATACAAAAAAAAAAATGATGTTCTATTGTCTCTTGATGACGATTGTATCTCAAATACGGTGCAGGCAATGCTTTTCCCCCCGATTCATGAGGCTCTCATCTAAGTCGTTAAAAAGACGCTTCTTAATAACCCAAAATGAAAATTGTATCAAAAATTCCACGAATACAACTATACAAGGATAATAGGAAAGCGATGGAAAAGCAACCCTTCTATAATAGGTAGAGTAAGAAATCGAACATAGGATAAATATAGACCTTTCTACGTAATTTGGGGTTCCGCGCGCAACGCGCGCGGAGCAACAACTAGTCATATGAAAAAGTGGAATATGAAACAAACAAATTGGCACATACGTAAATGATTGCTCTGACCTTTTAATGGGTTGTTGGAGCTCTTTTAAGATGAATTGGGCCTGCCAATGTTGACTCTTTAGCCCAAAGCAATGTTGTTATAGCAAGGCACCAATCAAGAAATCATGCAATCACATATTCTTTCCTTATATAACCAAACCTAAATAAATGGGGATCAATGAAGAAATTCTCATGAGAGAAGAAAGTCACTATGAAGCCCAACAATGAACTAAAGAGTAAATAGAAACAGAAATATAAGTACAAGAAATAGTCTTTCAAATTATAACCACAAATAATTCTAAAGGCAAAACAAAGAGAGCACAAACTAATATCAACAATAATTTCGGTGTCGATTATTCGGAACAATTCATTACCAACAGAAAATTCAATTCAAGTAAAGAAGGGTTTGGTTGGGCATATCAGACCGCACTTAGACTCAGTTTTGGCATTAAAATAGAAATCATCTAGAGACGGGGTTGTAACACGAAGCTTCGTGTGGATTACTTTGTATGTTGTAGAGGTGGACAACGTCCAAAAATATGGATGACGACACGTTAATGGGGGGGACAAACACGTGAAATTGCAAATTCAAAATGAAAATGGTTGAAGTAGAAGCCGACCCTCGACAATGCTTGCCAAGAGACCTACGCTTTCCATTTTTTATCTCCTGAGAGCTAGTGGCTAGATTCAGACTGTAGTTGTTCTTCTTCCTTCTCGGAAATTCTTCGCCCTTGTGTTGATGGTGCAATTAAATCCACATACATGGACAGGGTCACAGGGATCCCCCCCACCCACTCCCCCACCCTTGGTTCTCTCCTCGGGTTTGTCTTTATCTAGTTTGGTGTGTTCCCTATGGATGGTGTGTTCTCTCCTCGGGTTCCCTCCATCTCTTCTCGGACTCAAATAAATTTTGCTTCCTTTCATGTTGCTCCCTATGGATGGTGTGTTCCCTGACGGTCCCCAGCTAAGCGGCCTCAATGACTTCTAGTTTGGTGTTTGGCCCCTCCGTCTTTTATCGGACTCTAAAGCGTGATTTTGGTTCAATTGACTTCTAGTTTGGTGATGGTGGGTATTAGCTTGCTTCTTTTCCGTCAGTTGACAGACTTAGCACACTTACTTCATCGGATGGCCAGGTAGCAAGCCTTAGATAGCCACCAAGGTCGTCATGAAGACTTTTTGGTGGAACAGCAGGGGTTTAGGGCGATCCAGGCACCCATATTGTTTCTTTTCTCGCTTGGAGTGTCTGCAAGTATCGTATCTCTATTTATTATTGCAGATAACTAAGTGTAGTCCCCAGTCAGCTAGGGATAAGATTTGGTTCTTGAGCGTCTTGATCGTGCTTCTACCACTCGCCCGTGGTCAAAGAAGTTTCCTGAGGCCTTCCTTTTGCATCTTCCTGTTCTCAGTCTTGATATGGATGAACGACCATCCCAGAAATCTTACAGGCTTGATAATTGGTGTCTCCAGCATACCGAAATCACAACTCTTGTTCTTCAAGCTTGGTCACAGCTGGTGCGCCGTTCACCCATGTTCAGCTTATCCAGGAAATTAGCAAAAGTTAGATATCAAATTTTGGAATGGGTGATTCAACACACGTGAATGTTCGGAATTAACTGGTGTGAAATCCACAGTGAATTATTGCCAGCTGCAACGGAAATTGAAGACTCCGACTCTGCTTCTGCTTATTTATCTCCTCCTAAAGACTCCTCGGAAAAAATTCAGTTTCAACGGCAATATTGGCTTCAGCGGGCTAAAAATCAAACAGCACTTCAAGATGGTCTGCTGTCGAAATATTTACATATGAAAGCAAAGACTAGAACCTCCCGCCCACGGACTATGGCTTTAAAGAAGAACCAGGACCAATGGTTGGAGTCCAGTACTGATATTTCTCTTCATATTGTGTCCTTTTTTGAAGTCTTATTTCACTTTAAGCGAAGCACGGAGTCTTCTGTCCAGCAGCTACTTGAATCTCTCGATCTTCCAGTTTTATCAAAAACGAATATTTAGTTTTACACGACTCCTTTTATTACAGATCGTGAAATTAAATCTGCTTCTTTATTTTGCCAGGGATGGGTCTAAATCTCTAGGTCCTTACGGGATTATTCCAAACTCTACCAGATTTGTTGGGATCAGATTGGTTCGGAGGTTTCTTCTGCCATTCTTCGTTTCCTGAACACTGGCCATTTGCTAAAGAAATGGAACAAGAACAATATTATTCTTATTCCTAAAGTTGATCATTCGGAGACTATTTGACAATATCGTCCTGTTAGCCTCGGCAATGTTGTTTATAGGATTGCATCCAAATTCATCGCCGCCAGACTAAAAAGGGTGATCTCTTCTCTTGTCTCGGATTCACGACAAGCTTTTATTCCAGGTCGTCAACATTCTGATAGTTGCTTACTTGCTCATAAGATTCTTTATTACATGAACAAGACTACACGGGGTAATAATTGCTATGATGCGCTCAAACTTGATTTGAATAAAGCCTTTGATCGAGTGACTTGGTTATTTCTTATTTCTCTGCTCAAAACACTTGGTTTTCCCACCTCATGGCAACATCTCATTTGGGAACGTATCTCCACTGTTAGTTATATAAGAGTAAGGGTTTTTGTTATTTCACAAAGTTACTGATACATTGATATTGTGTACATATTTATAATAATACATGCTAGCTTAGGGTTATAATACTTGCTGTATTTACAATGATATGAGAATATCATCCTTCTATTTTTACAGTGAGAACATAATAACATCCCTTGGTTTTAGGAGAGAATTGGTCTTGTGATTATGTTGCTTGTTTTGTAGTGATATGGTTAATACGCCCCCGCAAGATGGACTTCTGGTCGGAGAGGCCTATCTTGTTTCGTAGCTCCAGATGTTGGTTTTTGTGGAGTGGCTTAGTGAGGATATCAGCTAACTGGTCTTTGCTAGCGATGTGTTAATGCGAATGTGACTCTGTTGCAGCTGTTCTTTGACAAAGTGAAAGGAGAGAGCCACGTGTTTCATGCGCGAGTGGAATACCGGATTCTTTGCATAAAGAGTGGCGGAGATGTTATCACAGAAAATTGCCGGAGGTTGGGTGACTGTGATGTGGAGTTCAGTGAGCAGGTTGCGAAGCCAGAGTGTTTCTGTTGTGACAGAGGCGACAGCACGGAATTCAGCTTCAGTTGTTGAAAGAGCAAGACCGCGTTGTTTTTTGGAAGACCATGATATAGGATTCCGTCCGAGGTAAATGATGTAACCTGTGGTTGAGAGGTAGTTATCTTTGTCGCCAGCGTGGTCGACATCACAGAATGCATGGAGACGTGATGGTGAGTTACGGTGCAGCTGGATGCCAAAGGTTTGAGTCCCTTGTAGATAGCGAAGGAGACGTTTTAGGGCAGTCCAGTGAGTGGCGGTTGGGTGATGAAGAAATTGAGCAAGACGGTTAATAGCAAAGGCAATGTCGGGTCTGGTTAGAGATAAATATTGTAAACTTCCTACTATAGCACGATAGTTGGAGTGGTCATGTATTTGTTGGTGATCTTCTCGCGTGAGTGGTGGAGATGTGGCCATTGGTGTAGTATTTGGTTTGGCATCAATCATTTTGTATTTGGTAAGAAGATCGTAAACATATTTAGACTGATTTAGGTGTAAGCCAAGTGAATTGGGTGTAACTTCAATGCCCAAAAAATACGATAATGGGCCAAGATCTTTTAGCGAGAATCGTTGTGCTAGTTTGTCAATAAAATATTGTAATTGCTGAGGGTGCGGTCCAGTGACGATGATGTCGTCCACGTAAATTAACATATAAATACAGCTGGTTTTGGTGTGTAGAGTAAATAAAGAGGAGTCTGAAACGGATTGTTTGAAACCGTATGTAAGAAGGTAGGTTTTTAATTCGGTGTACCAAGCTCGAGGGGCTTGTTTTAGGCCGTATATGGCCTTTTTTAATTTACAAACGTAATCTGGTTTCGCTTGGTTTACAAAGCCGGGTGGTTGAATCATAAATACAGTGTCAGGTAAATGGCCTTGTAGAAACGCGTTATTAACGTCGAGTTGTCTTAGTGTCCATGAGTTGGTGACGGCCAGAGATAGTATGAGACGGACTGTTGTGTGTTTTATGACGGGACTGAAGGTTTCGTTGTAGTCAATGTTTGGTCTTTGGTAGAACCCTTTGGCAACAAGACGTGCCTTATGTTGTTTTAGGGTACCATCGGGGTTGTATTTGTTCCGAAAGACCCACTTGCAGCCTATAGTATTATGGGATGACTCACGCGGGACTAGTGTCCATGTATTATTTTTTTCTAGAGCGGTGAATTCATCTTGCATAGCTTGTCGCCAATGGGGTAGGATAAGTGCTTGCTTGACCGTATTAGGTAGGTTGTCATTAGTAGAGGGAATGTGAGCGAGATTGGCATAGCGAGGGTTGAGCTTGCGAATGTTATGGTCCAGTCGAGTAGTGATGGTTTTCGGTGGTGGGGTTGGTTTGGGCCGTTTAGGATGTGGGGTAGAAGGGAGTTCAGTGTTGGTGGGAATGATGGCAGAGGACGTAGGGAGGTCAGGGGGTGTGGGCAGTGTCGTGGAGGGTGGAGGGCGAAAGGTAGACGGTCGTCGAGAGTAGACATGGATGAGGGGTGGTTGTAGTCGATTGGGTGGAGTAGTGACGGGTGGTGGTGATGGCGTAGGTGGGGTAGTGGGTGGTAGAAGTGGTATGTGGAGCAAGCACCATTCATTAGTATTGGAGGTAGAAGATGATATAGGAAGTATTGTTTGTGTTTTTCGAAATGGAAAATCGTCATCAATAAATTGGACATGCCTTGATGTGTAAATTCGTTGTGTTTTTGGATCAAGGCAATGATAAGCACTTTGAGTATTCGAGTAGCCGATAAAGATACAGGCGAGAGAACGATCTTCTAATTTGTGTTTAGTGTATGGTCTTAACCATGGATAACAAAGGCATCCAAAATTATGGAGCTTTGTGTAATTGGGTAGAGTATTATGAAGCTTGGAATAAGGTGAGCTACCATTTAACGTTTTGGTGGGCATTCGATTGATAAGGTAGGTTGCCGTACTAAAAGAAAATGGCCAATAATTGGTTGGTAGGCCGGCATGGTTTAGTGTAACACCCCCATAATCCGTTATATTTAAAAATAGAGTTTTCATGTAAAATTCGGAATATGGATGTGTCACATTTGAACCAATTGTAGTAGAAGTATTTAAATCATGTAATTCAAAGGGGTAAATGTCCACGTGAATTAAAAACCAAAGAGTAAAATCCGATTAAAACCAAATCCAAATGCTTGCGGAAGCGAATAAGTTTGATGATGCAAAATAAAGATAATTGTCTAAACATTGGTTTCCAATAAAAACAATAACGCGCGCGCTCTCCCGTGGTTCCCACGTCCTAGGTCCTTGGATTACCTGTCACACGATCTGCTCTCACAATAGTGGTCATAGCAGTTCCAATTAAGGACAAAACAAAAGAGGGTCAACAATAATGTTGAGTAAGGTAAACAATCCAAAAATAAATAAATAAGAGTTTTACTTAAAATTTAGAATTCATAAGAAAGTAGAATATCATTGAGAAGTTCAAGTTTCTAAATAAGGAAATCCGATCCAAAAATAGTTAGTCCTTCCAACTCTTAAAACACTTTCCTTCGAAGAAAACATTTCTTCACTTTCTTTAGTAAGTAATGGATAGAGGCCGTATGGAGAGGATTCCCTCGCCCTAAACCGGATAAGACGGGGTTCACCAAACCATGTACAATAACTGTCCAAAAATTCCGAGTGTGCACACCCCTCCAAGGGCCAACCCCAAGGAGGAAGATAAGAGGACGGGGTCTCGATCAACTAACCCCCACCAGAAGCTCTGTATAGGAGGTCCCATTTTATTATTTGGGAACAACCTACCCCTCTACCAAAACCGTTCAAACCAAAATCAAAACCATTTCCAAACAATTAAATCCATTTCTTGAGATTAACCATCTCCATAACTTGTACAAAAGATCAAACGGTTTTGGTTTTCAAACTCTTAAAAGTTATGAGTCCTTTATTATATATCAACATTTCAAGGGATGGAATAACATCAATCATTTTTTTCAATATTTCATCACAATAATCCAAACTTATAATAACAACCATTATAAACATTATACACAATATAACATTTGAAACAAAACTCAATAGTTCAAGAAAAGTGTATGGACAAGCGTTTCCCTTACCTTACGAGCTGGTCTAGATTTAAAGTTCCTCTTCTACAAATCCCGAGTCTACAATATACATAAAGTACTCGTTACTAATTTATTCAATTCGGTCCTTAACTAGTTCAAATGGTTTTATGTATTTTACTCGGTTTTTGTTATGTTTCCATTTTGAACGTTTTGTTCTGAGTTTTATTATTAAGAAAGTAAACTAAGTTCATGGTCAGAATATTTAAGAGTATTTTATCAAGTTGGTGCTTTTAGTTTAACAAGTTATATCTTATACACTTGGTTTATACAAGTTCATTATCTCATACATACTTTACAGTTTTATAGATTCTGAACACTGACTTCAAAACGTCATAACTCCTCCATTACTTAACATTTTGGGGTAAGACTAGTGAGGTTGGATTCCTTAATATGTCTTACAACTTTAAGTGTCAAATATTAACAGTCCAAAAACGACTCTAAGGCCTCTGAAATTTCTGTTTAGTAAAACGTGACGGTTTCCGAGTCACAGAAAGTTTTGGGCTGGTTCGGGTGTTTTAATAGTCGAAATATTGGTTTACAAAAGGCCAACATGCATGTCTCTCATTAAAGTTTATCATAGTCAAATTTCAAGAATTTATCTTTAGTATAACTTTATTTACTAGTGGTCTATTTGAAAATGGTAGGTTCTCAACTATCAATCTAAAGAACAATATTTTATCAGATTTCCAGATTGTCACTTTGTGTTGCAAAAATCATATAAAATCAAATACTCAATGTTATTGGACGAAACCAACTCCAGTAGGTCTAGTATTTAGTCTACCAACTTTTATGCTTATACCATGTTAGCCAAAAATAGGTTTAAGATTTACTATTGGTCGGATCTTTAACTAGTGGTCAGAATATGAGTTACAAAATGTTTTTAAGTATATTACAAAGATTATAAATTCAAATGAGTTGATTCCAGGGCCTAATATACTCTATATTCATTGAACATCATTGTGGTAAAAGGGTTTGTCCTCATTAATCTTTTAAGTTACTTTTTAAGACACAAACATTGAGACTAGCAGATTCGTTTGTCCAGAATCATGTTCTTTTGTATGATTTTTCATTTGTAAGCTACTCAACGGATTATGACAAAATTTTGTACACTTATTAAAGACAGGAAGAACTACGACATATATTTTTTTCATAGCAATAACACAAGTGTAAGTCGGATTTTTATTCTGTTAATTATCAACCTCCGGATTTGACACTTTGATGATTGTTATGTGCTTAAGTTTATGCATGCATGAATGGAAACTTGTTTAATTATTGTTCTATGATTTAAACTAAATGAATAGGTGTTCTTAAGGTTAATAAACATAAAATGGTGGTTTAGACATTCTCACCAAGTGAGGATCTTGGTGCTAAGGCTAGATCCTCCTCCTTATGCTCCCTTCTTCTTCTTCTTCTTCTTCCTCTTTTCGGTTTCTCTCTTTCTCCCTCTATCCTCTCTCTAATTTTTGTGTGTATGAGTGTAATTTTAGATCTGGTTGTGTGGTTTCAAATGAGGTCTTAATGTTTAATTAAGTGAGTTTTGAAAGGAGGAAAAAGGGAGACATGGGGAGGGGGAAATGACAACACAAGGGGGACAAAAAGATGGGCTAGCAACATCACTTTGCATGCTTTGTCTAGGCACTTATTATGGGGTCTAGGCATGCTTAGGTTTGTCTCAAATTTCAGATTTGTGAAGCATAGAAGACGGGTTTGGGTGGCGGAAATTTTAAATGGCGCGACGGTCTATTACGCACACAATTGTTCGACGGTTTTTTACCAATTACTAACGTCAATATTTTATTTGGTATACCTCATATATTATTATGTACGAATTTTATTTTATAGATATATATTTATAATGTTCAGCATTAAGATTTTATTATTAATTAATTTCCCCAAAGTCGTACCCGATTCTCATCGAAGCGATAATTATATCGCCACTAGATCTTCCATTTTATCTTCATTGATTTCAGTCTATTAAAATCCTTTTTTTGCTAATATTATTAATCTTTTTTTTTTTTTTTTTTTTTTTTTTTTTTATTTACGAATTTTACGGGTATTACAATCTACCCTCCTTAAAATCAAACTTCGTCCTCGAAGTTAAAACATCCCTCTAGGAGCAACAAATATAACCTCATTCCTTAATATACGAGGGAAAGATGTGGGTGTTACATCCCACCTCCCTTAAAGAACATTACGTCCTCGTAACTAAATATTTGGCTAAAATAGTTCTAGATACATAAGCTCCAAGGTTTCCTCGGCTTCCTAAGTGCGGGCGTCATTGGTTGACCATAATACCTCCTCAATTACTTTCAAGGTCTCATATTGGCCTATGGGTTTAGGCTTAATTTTCCTTTCTAACGAAATCGCATAACCCTTCTCCTAGGTGATACCCTAACCAAAATCAACTTATCTCCCACTCATGGTTAATAATCGATCGCTATGCTGGTCCATTCCCTAGTTACGCGAGAAACGCTCAATACTTTCTCCCTCATCAAATTGCATCTTCTATCACTATTATTTTCACCTATAATTACGCATATACATGTGTTCCATAACATCCATTAACCTCTTGCGGAGTTACTAACACCTTTAAACCAAAGCTCTTAAATCTGTTTTACCTCAAAAATAGAAACAAATTTTTTTATCCTCAAATCTCCAAATGATATACAACTATTAATAACTTCATTAAATCCAATTCCGCATGAAATTCTAGTAATCAATAACTTAATTCTTTGAATTTACACAGTTGTATCATCATTCACCTTAAGCCTCATAACACTCCATGTATCAAATCTTGAAATTAATTTAGCGGTCTTAATTAACCGTTATTTGAAAACTTCACAATTCATTTCTCCGTCATCTCGCATCCACAAAACTATGGTATATCTCAAATCCCTGATTGATCATTAAAACCAACACATAGCCTACTAATTTTAGCATTCTCTATTGTCGTCAAATCACTAATGGGTCAATAAGGTTTCCTCGAAAATTGACCCTTAGATTTCCTCGATTGGTTAATTACCATAATTGATAACATTTTTCTTAGTATAACTTATTTAAAACCTTATTTCTTCACATGCTACAAGCCTCCAACAACTACGAAAACTCTTTACAAATTGTTATAACGTTTACCTCAAATAGCCAAGTGTTCCTCAAGAATCACAATCCATATCATGTTATTACGTCGAACTTCTATCTTTCACTTAAGTTCCATTGGTCATGTCCATTACTTTTCCATAAAATACGTATCCTTAATCATATCCTTAACTTCATCACAAATATTAACTCCACTTGCTCTTTGGTGAACAATTGTATATAAGCCTCATATCCTCTTTTGACTTCTCGCGACATTACATCATCTTTTCACAATTAATCATAATCTCATGCCTCTTTACTGAATCCACACGCCAACAATAATTCCTTAAGTATATTGGTAATCGCTTGTTCTTAATTTCTTAGGACACGTAATATCCAACTTACTACACAAGATCACACCACACAGTTAGCTACTATCCAGTGTCCATTCTATTTCTAATAACTATTATTCTTTCCAAACATACTACTTTCATTCCAATAAAAGATAGAGATATAATATTTGGTGATATGATTTAAACAAACAGTGTCTCATTTTACTCCTTCAGCATATGAGACTTAATTATCTCAAATTGATTCCAATGTCATGGATAGTATCTCATTCTACTACATGTAGCGTTTATATCACACCCAGTTAGTTAGACAACAATCGTATGTATAGTATCTCACAGTATTGTTCACATGATTGAAATTCTTCCTTAAAACTAAATATCAACAGTGTATACGTCATCTCGTACTACCGTTCATACAACTGATACCTCAACAGTCACTTGTACCATCAGGACTAAGCATCCAAGGTTATTCAACCAATCTATATCATAATCAGTAGGTCAACACTGTACCCACTCAAGTATCCATCTTTGTATGAATAATAAATAGACTAATAATTGCCTAAGCTAATATTCACCCTTTATTGTCTTAGATAAACTATTATAAATATCCACGATATAGTTAGTTTGTAAGTTCCTAATAACCAGACTGTACCCATGTGTTCTACATAAATCCTCGTAATTATGGCCATTGAAATCCCTCTCGAATTCCGCACTAGATCACACTCTTCCTCGTGTTCATCACCTTCTCTTGCTTTCTTTAGTGGCGTATATCCTCTCCCTTTCTTTAATTAGAATTAATCAACGACTCTTTATAGCTAGTTAGACTATATAGCCCATAGTTATCATGATCTCAATCTATAAGCTCAAATTACAGATCTTATCTACTCTGCTTCTTTTAATAAAGTTAACTACCCTAATGTTTTTTTTTTTTTTTTTAAATACATAATCTCTTGTCACTCTACATGCTTCATATTCATCCAACTAAGTCTTATTTCATGGTGTGGTTGGTAAGCTAGCTCAAACAAGTGAACTTATGTTTCTCACTAATGTGTCCACAAGGTCTAAAGGAGCGTCTCAAAGAGGTCAAATATTATAATATATCTTACTCGGACAGACTGTTCATTCTAATTACCTTTAATTTTAAACAAAACCAGACTTTATATGCATCACGCATCCGAGCCTCAAATATACCTCACATATTACAAACCAATAGATGATTCTTTCAACTCTTTTCGCAAATTCAAATAAGTATTACCATAAGTAAACTAGTTCCTGAACACACCTCAATAAAATTCACTTACATCACTCTAGGCCATTGTTCTACTCATCCCAAACGTTTAAATTGTTCTTTCTCCTCTCATGTATACCAAAATTAAAGTGATCTCTTAATACTAATTACTTCAAACTATTCTCCTTGATTAAGAACCACAACCATTTGTGCTAAGCTTTCATTCTCTCAAAGTCATGTTGCGACCTAATTTCCCAAGGTCATACCTTTTGTAATTCCTTAGTCATACTAAAGCAAAAGAAGTATCTACCCTCTTATTTAAATCTACGAAATTCTCCACCAAAATGTATTAATAATCCATAAATTACGATTTACATCTCGACGACTCAACTTCAAAATTGATTCAATATAGTCCTTACATTTATCCTCAAAATATCATTCAGTGCATTAAGTGGAGTCAATTTGATAACATCATACTCTATTCCAATATCTTTTCATTACTCGAAGCACAATCACCTTTAATATCCACATCATAAATATCATCCCAGTTGAGCAAGTCATATTACCTCGATTCTCTCAGTTAGTACCTCTCATCAATTATTTTCTACACATGCTATCTCTAAACCACCGATCTTTACACTACATCATCATCATTCTCAAATATAATAGCGTAAATGTTCATTCTTTTTTTTTCCCAACTAAATAGTTCTTCATAATCCACCAAGTTAAATCGAATCATTGGTATAATAGTCATTCAGGAAAAGTTATCTACTGATATATCTCAATAACTTTTGTATCATTATCACAACAATAACATACTTATCAATACCTCAATTCATCGCTCATTTACGAAGAAATATTTAGTCCTACATCTCATAAATTTCCAAGATTTCTTAATCATCAACCACAAATAGGTGTATTCAGTCATGCAGACTTCCCTAAGTTCCAAATTCCTCTCAAAGTTATCCTTGTTATATAGTCTAACTAACTTTTCAAGTAAGCTCTTTTGCATCAGTTTCTTTCATCTCAACAACTAATTAACAATATCCCTCCTTACCATATGAACATTCTCCGAACACTAAGGTTCCCAAATAAAATGTACTATTGTGTTGATCATATAGCCAATGTCCCTTAAAGAATGTTCAGCTATACCTACTACACTTTCACTTTACTTATATATACCAAAATTTTAATGCCCACTTATTGACCAAACTATTTACACAAATTTTTTTTTTTTTAACCTCAATTAAACACTAGCATAGTTCCACTAAAAGTCTCATCGCAACAAACAATGCCAAAGGCTAATAAGTAGTGCAATATTTGATTTTAATTATATTATTAGTCATTATTAAATCTATGATTATACTCCCACGTAAATCTTCACTTGTAATATCAAGTCTCAAAATCCATAATCTATATAATTCATAACTCACGGGTTCAATTAGTTATATGATCACTAAAACTGTAACATCTTGTTACCACTCCAAATAGAACCAATAGCCATTTCATGCAATACATTCCCAATAATGATCGTCATCACATTACAATTTGAATTATAAGATAAATTTTCATGTATATAATCTCAACGAATTCAATATGTTAAACATCTCAAGTACCATCACAAGTTAAGATTCCATTCCATAACACCATATTATGTGCATGCTCAATTTCACTTCAAATCATATTAACATGCAACATTGCATACCATTTCCATATCCTTTACAAATCATAATGTTCAATTAGTCATGTCGATTCCAACAATTCGTAACATACGTCCCATACAATCCCACACTCATCTCACACGCGTCATTTATTATCGTTATTATTATTATTATTTTTTTAAAAAAAAAAAAAAAACTTTTTGAAAATATTTACTTTGGTCGGTCGATTCACGGGCGGTGAAGAGATATGAAGATCTAATCACCTATCCAAGAAGGAAACCCGCTCTGATACCACTTTGTAACACCCCCATAATCCGTTATATTTAAAAATAGAGTTTTCATGTAAATTCGGAATATGGATGTGTCACATTTGAACCAATTGTAGTAGAAGTATTTAAATCATGTAATTCAAAGGGGTAAATGTCCACGTGAATTAAAAACCAAAGAGTAAAATCCGATTAAAACCAAATCCAAATGCTTGCGGAAGCGAATAAGTTTGATGATGCAAAATAAAGATAATTGTCTAAACATTGGTGTCCAATAAAAACAATAACGCGCGCGCTCTCCCGTGGTTCCCACGTCCTAGTTCCTTGGATTACCTGTCACACGATCTGCTCTCACAATAGTGGTCATAGCAGTTCCAATTAAGGACAAAAACAAAAGAGGGTCAACAATAATGTTGAGTAAGGTAAACAATCCAAAAATAAATAAATAAGAGGTTTACTTAAAATTTAGAATTCATAAGAAAGTAGAATATCATTGAGAAGTTCAAGTTTCTAAATAAGGAAATCCGATCCAAAATAGTTAGTCCTTCCAAATCTTAAAACACTTTCCTTCGAAGAAAACATTTCTTCACTTTCTTTAGTAAGTAATGGATAGAGGCCGTATGGAGAGGATTCCCTCGCCCTAAACCGGATAAGACGGGGTTCACCAAACCATGTAAAATAACTGTCCAAAAATCCCGAGTGTGCACACCCCTCCAAGGGCCAACCCCAAGGAGGAAGATAAGAGGACGGGGTCTCGATCAACTAACCCCCACCAGAAGCTCTGTATAGGAGGTCCCCTTTTATTATTTGGGAACAACCTAACCCTCTACCAAAACCGTTCAAACCAAAAATCAAAACCATTTCCACACAATTAAATCCATTTCTTGAGATTAACCATCTCCATAACTTGTACAAAAGATCAAACGGTTTTGGTTTTCAAACTCTTAAAAGATATGAGTCCTTTATTATATTTCAACATTTCAAGGGATGGAATAACATCAATCATTTTTCAATATTTCATCACAATAATCCAAACTTATAATAACAACCATTATAAACATTATACACAATATAACATTTGAAACAAAACTCAATAGTTCAAGAAAAGTGTATGGACAAGCGTTTCCCTTACCTTATGAGCTGGTCTAGATTTAAAGTTCCTCTTCTACAAATCCCGAGTCTACAATGTACATAAAGTACTCGTTACTAAATTATTCAAGTCGGTCCTTAACTAGTTCAAATGGTTTTATGTATTTTACTCGGTTTTTGTTATGTTTCCATTTTGAACGTTTTGTTCTGAGTTTTATTATTAAGAAAGTAAACTAAGTTCATGGTCAGAATATTTAAGAGTATTTTATCAAGTTGGTTCTTTTAGTTTAACAAGTTATATCTTATACACTTGGTTTATACAAGTTCATTATCTCATACATACTTTACAGTTTTATAGATTCTGAACAGTGACTTCAAAACGTCATAACTCCTTCATTACTTAACTTTTTGGGGTAATACCAGTTATTTTGGATCCTTTAAGATGTCCTACAACTTTAAGTGTCAAATACTAACAGTCCAAAAACGACTCTAAGGCCTCTGAAATTTCTGTTTAGTAAAACGTGACGGTTTCCGAGTCACGGAAAGTTTTGGGCTGGTTCGGGTGTTTAAATAGTCGAAATATCGGTTTTCAAAAGGCCAACATGCATGTCTCTCATTAAAGTTTATCATAGTCAAATATCAAGAATTTATCTTTAGTATAACTTTATTTACTAGTGGTCTATTCGAAAATGGAAGATTCTCAACTATCAATCTAAAGAACAATATTTTATCAGATTTCCAGATTGTCACTTTGTGTTGCAAAAATCATATAAAATCAAATACTCAATATTATTGGACGAAACCAACTCCAGTATGTCTAGTGATAAGTCTAGCAACTTTTATGTTTATACAATGTTAGCCAAAAATAGGTTTAAGATGTACTATTGGTCGGATCTTTAACTAGTGGTCAGAATATGAGTCACAAAATGTTTTTAAGTATATTACAAAGATTATAAATTCAAATGAGTTGATTACAGGGCCTAATATACTCTATATTCATTGAAGTTCATTGTGGTAAAAGGGTTTGTCCTCATTAATCTTTTAAGTTACTTTTTAAGACACAAACATTGAGACTAGCAGATTCGTTTGTCCAGAATCATGTTCTTTTGTATGATTTTTAATTTGCAAACTACTCAACGGATTATGACAAAATTTTGTACACTTATTAAAGACAGGAAGACCTACGACATATATTTTTTTCATAGCAATAACACAAGTCTAAGTCAGATTTTTATTCTGTTAATTATCAACCTCCGGATTTGACACTTTGATGATTGTTATGTGCTTAAGTTCATGCATGCATGAATGGAAACTTGGTTAATTATTGTTCTATGATTTAAACTAAATGAATAGGTGTTCTTAAGGTTAATAAACATAAAATGGTGGTTTAGACATTCTCACTAAGTGAGGATCTTGGTGCTAAGGCTAGATACTCCTCCTTATGCTCCCTTCTTCTTCTTCTTCTTCCTCTTTTCGGTTTCTCTCTTTCTCCCTCTATCCTCTCTCTAATTTTTGTGTGTATGAGTGTAATTTTAGATCTGGTTGTGTGGTTTCAAAGGAGGTCTTAATGTTTAATTAAGTGAGTTTTGAAAGGAGGAAAAAGGGAGACATGGGGAGGGGGAAATGACAACACAAGGGGGACAAAAAAGATGGGCTAGCAACATCACTTTGCATGCTTTGTCTAGGCACTTATTATGGGGTCTAGGCATGCTTAGGTTTGTCTCAAATTTCAGATTTGTGAAGCATAGAAGACGGGTTTGGGTGGCGGAAATTTTAAATGGCGCGACGGTCTATTACGCACACAATTGTTCGACGGTTTTTTACCAATTACTAACGTCAATATTTTATTTGGTATACCTCATATATTATTATGTACGAATTTTATTTTATAGATATATATTTATAATGTTCAGCATTAAGATTTTATTATTAATTAATTTCCCCAAAGTCGTACCCGATTCTCATCGAAGCGATAATTATATCGCCACTAGATCTTCCATTTTATCTTCATTGATTTCAGTCTATTAAAATCCTTTTTTTTTGCTAATATTATTAATCTTTTTTTTTTTTTTTTTTTTTTTATTTACGAATTTTACGGGTATTACAATCTACCCTCCTTAAAAACAAACTTCGTCCTCGAAGTTAAAACATCCCTCTAGGAGCAACAAATATAACCTCATTCCTTAATATACGAGGGAAAGATGTGGGTGTTACATCCCACCTCCCTTAAAGAACATTACGTCCTCGTAACTAAATATTTGGCTAAAATAGTTCTAGATACATAAGCTCCAAGGTTTCCTCGGCTTCCTAAGTGCGGGCGTCATTGGTTGACCATAATACCTCCTCAATTACTTTCAAGGTCTCATATTGACCTATGGGTTTAGGCTTACTTTTCCTTTCTAACGAAATCGCATAACCCTTCTCCTAGGTGATACCCTAACCAAAATCAACTTATCTCCCACTCATGGTTAATAATCGATCGCTATGCTGGTCCATTCCCTAGTTACGCGAGAAACGCTCAATACTTTCTCCCTCATCAAATTGCATCTTCTATCACTATTATTTTCACCTATAATTACGCATATACATGTGTTCCATAACATCCATTAACCTCTTGCGGAGTTACTAACACCTTTAAACCAAAGCTCTTAAATCTGTTTTACCTCAAAAATAGAAACAAATTTTTTATCCTCAAATCTCCAAATGATATACAACTATTAATAACTTCATTAAATCCAATTCCGCATGAAATTCTAGTAATCAATAACTTAATTCTTTGAATTTACACAGTTGTATCATCATTCACCTTAAGCCTCATAACACTCCATGTATCAAATCTTGAAATTAATTTAGCGGTCTTAATTAACCGTTATTTGAAAACTTCACAATTCATTTCTCCGTCATCTCGCATCCACAAAACTATGGTATATCTCAAATCCCTGATTGATCATTAAAACCAACACATAGCCTACTAATTTTAGCATTCTCTATTGTCGTCAAATCACTAATGGGTCAATAAGGTTTCCTCGAAAATTGACCCTTAGATTTCCTCGATTGGTTAATTACCATAATTGATAACATTTTTCTTAGTATAACTTATTTAAAACCTTATTTCTTCACATGCTACAAGCCTCCAACAACTACGAAAACTCTTTACAAATTGTTATAACGTTTACCTCAAATAGCCAAGTGTTCCTCAAGAATCACAATCCATATCATGTTATTACGTCGAACTTCTATCTTTCACTTAAGTTCCATTGGTCATGTCCATTACTTTTCCATAAAATACGTATCCTTAATCATATCCTTAACTTCATCACAAATATTAACTCCACTTGCTCTTTGGTGAACAATTGTATATAAGCCTCATATCCTCTTTTGACTTCTCGCGACATTACATCATCTTTTCACAATTAATCATAATCTCATGCCTCTTTACTGAATCCACACGCCAACAATAATTCCTTAAGTATATTGGTAATCGCTTGTTCTTAATATCTTAGGACACGTAAATATTCAACTTACTACACAAGATCACGCCACACAGTTAGCTACTACCCCAGTGTCCATTCTATTTCTTTTAACTATTATTCTTTCTAAACATACTACTTTCGTTCTAATAAAAGATAGAGATATAATATTATATTATCTCATTTATACAAATAGTGTCTCATTTCACTGCTTCAACATATGAGACTTAAAGATCTCAAATCAATTTCAATGTCATGGATAGTATCTCATTCTACTACATGTAGCGTTTATATCACACCCAGTTAGTTAGACAACAATCGTATGTATAGTATCTCACAGTATTGTTCACATGATTGAAATTCTTCCTTAAAACTAAATATCAACAGTGTATACGTCATCTCGTACTACCGTTCATACAACTGATACCTCAACAGTCATTTGTACCATCAGGACTAAGCATCCAAGGTTATTCAACCAATCTATATCATAATCAGTAGGTCAACACTGTACCCACTCAAGTATCCATCTTTGTATGAATAATAAATAGACTAATAATTGCCTAAGCTAATATTCACCCTTTATTGTCTTAGATAAAATAATTATAAATATCCACGATATAGTTAGTTTGTAAGTTCCTAATAACCAAACTGTACCCATGTGTTCTACATAAATCCTCGTAATTATGGCCATTGAAATCCCTCTCGAATTCCGCACTAGATCACACTCTTCCTCGTGTTCATCACCTTCTCTTGCTTTCTTTAGTGGCGTATATCCTCTCCCTTTCTTTAATTAGAATTAATCAACGATTATAGCTAGTTAGACTATATAGCCCATAGTTATCATGATCTCAATCTATAAGCTCAAATTACAGATCTTATCTACTCTGCTTCTTTTAATAAAGTTAACTACCCTAATGTTTTTTTTTTTAAATACATAATCTTTTGTCACTCTACATGCTTCATATTCATCCAACTAAGTCTTATTTCATGGTGTGGTTGGTAAGCTAGCTCAAACACGTGAACTTATGTTTCTCACTAATGTGTCCACAAGGTCTAAAGGAGCGTCTCAAAGAGGTCAAATATTATAATATATCTTACTCGGACAGACTGTTCATTCTAATTACCTTTAATTTTAAACAAAACCAGACTTTATATGCATCACGCATCCGAGCCTCAAATATACCTCACATATTACAAACCAATAGATGATTCTTTCAACTCTTTTTGCAAATTCAAATAAGTATTACCATAAGTAAACTAGTTCCTGAACACACCTCAATAAAATTCACTTACATCACTCTAGGCCATTATTCTACTCATCCCAAACGTTTAAATTGTTCTTTCTCCTCTCATGTATACCAAAATTAAAGTGATCTCTTAATACTAATTACTTCAAACTATTCTCCTTGATTAAGAACCACAACCATTTGTGCTAAGCTTTCATTCTCTCAAAGTCATGTTGCGACCTAATTTCCCAAGGTCATACCTTTTGTAATTCCTTAGTCATACTAAAGCAAAAGAAGTATCTACCCTCTTATTTAAATCTACGAAATTCTCCACCAAAATGTATTAATAACCCATAAATTACGATTTACATCTCGACGACTCAACTTCAAAATTGATTCAATATAGTCCTTACATTTATCCTCAAAATATCATTCAGTGCATTAAGTGGAGTCAATTTGATAACATTATACTCTATTCCAATATCTTTTCATTACTCAAAGCACAATCACCTTTAATATCCACATCATAAATATCATCCCAGTTGAGCAAGTCATATTACCTCGATTCTCTCAGCTAGTACCTCTCATCAATTATTTTCTACACATGCTATCTCTAAACCACCGATCTTCACACTACATCATCATCATTCTCAAATATAATAGCGTAAATGTTCATTCTTTTTTTTTTTCCCAACTAAATAGTTCTTCATAATCCACCAAGTTAAATCGAATCATTGGTATAATAGTCATTCAAGAAAAGTTATCTACTGATATATCTCAATAACTTTCGTATCATTATCACAACAATAACATACTTATCAATACCTCAATTCATCGCTCATTTACGAAGAAATATTTAGTCCTACATCTCAGAAATTTCCAATATTTCTTAATCAGCAACCACAAATAGGTGTATTCAGTCATGTAGACTTCCCTAAGTTCCAAATTCCTCTCAAAGTTATCCTTGTTATATAGTCTAACTAACTTTTCAAGTAAGCTCTTTTGCATCAGTTTCTTTCATCTCAACAACTAATTAACAATATCCCTCCTTACCATATGAACATTCTCCGAACACTAAGGTTCCCAAATAAAATGTACTATTGCGTTGATCATATAGCCAATGTCCCTTAAAGAATGTTCAGCTATACCTACTACACTTTCACTTTACTTATATATACCAAAATTTTAATGCCCACTTATTGACCAAACTATTTACATAATTTTTTTTTTTTTAACCTCAATTAAACACTAGCATAGTTCCACTAAAAGTCTCATCGCAACAAACAATGCCAAAGGCTAATAAGTAGTGCAATATTTGATTTTAATTATATTATTAGTCATTATTAAATCTATGATTATACTCCCACGTAAATCTTCACTTGTAATATCAAGTCTCAAAATCCATAATCTATATAATTCATAACTCACGGGTTCAATTAGTTATATGATCACTAAAACTGTAACATCTTGTTACCACTCCAAATAGAACCAATAGCCATTTCATGCAATACATTCCCAATAATGATCGTCATCACATTACAATTTCAATTATAAGATAAATTCTCATGTATATAATCTCAACGAATTCAATATGTTAAACATCTCAAGTACCATCACAAGTTAAGATTCCATTCCATAACACCATATTATGTGCATGCTCAATTTCACTTCAAATCATATTAACATGCAACATTGCATACCATTTCCATATCCTTTACAAATCATAATGTTCAATTAGTCATGTCGATTCCAACAATTCGTTACATACGTCCCATACAATCCCACACTCATCTCACACGCGTCATTTATTATCGTTATTATTATTATTATTATTATTATTTTTTTAAAAAAATAAAATTTTTTTTAAAATATTTACTTAGGTCGGTCGATTCACGGGCGGTGAAGAGATATGAAGATCTAATCACCTTTCCAAGAAGGAAACCCGCTCTGATACCACTTTGTAACACCCCCATAATCCGTTATATTTAAAAATAGAGTTTTCATGTAAAATTCGGAATATGGATGTGTCACATTTGAACCAATTGTAGTAGAAGTATTTAAATAATGTAATTCAAAGGGGTAAATGTCCACGTGAATTAAAAACCAAAGAGTAAAATCCGATTAAAACCAAATCCAAATGCTTGCGGAAGCGAATAAGTTTGATGATGCAAAATAAAGATAATTGTCTAAACATGGGTTTCCAATAAAACAATAACGCGCGCGCTCTCCCGTGATTCCCACGTCCTAGTTCCTTGGATTACCTGTCACACGATCTGCTCTCACAATAGTGGTCATAGCAGTTCCAATTAAGGACAAAACAAAAGAGGGTCAACAATAATGTTGAGTAAGGTAAACAATCCAAAAATAAATAAACAAGAGTTTTACTTAAAATTTAGAATTCATAAGAAAGTAGAATATCATTGAGAAGTTCAAGTTTCTAAATAAGGAAATCCGATCCAAAAATAGTTAGTCCTTCCAAATCTTAAAACACTTTCCTTCGAAGAAAACATTTCTTCACTTTCTTTAGTAAGTAATGGATAGAGGCCGTATGGAGAGGATTCCCTCGCCCTAAACCGGATAAGACGGGGTTCACCAAACCATGTACAATAACTGTCCAAAAATCCCGAGTGTGCACACCCCTCCAAGGGCCAACCCCAAGGAGGAAGATAAGAGGACGGGGTCTCGATCAACTAACCCCCACCAGAAGCTCTGTATAGGAGGTCCCCTTTTATTATTTGGGAACAACCTACCCCTCTACCAAAACCGTTCAAACCAAAAATCAAAACCATTTCCACACAATTAAATCCATTTCTTGAGATTAACCATCTCCATAGCTTGTACAAAAGATCAAACGGTTTTGGTTTTCAAACTCTTAAAAGTTATGAGTCCTTTATTATATTTCAACATTTCAAGGGATGGAATAACATCAATCATTTTTCAATATTTCATCACAATAATCCAAACTTATAATAACAACCATTATAAACATTATACACAATATAACATTTGAAACAAAACTCAATAGTTCAAGAAAAGTGTATGGACAAGCGTTTCCCTTACCTTACGAGCTGGTCTAGATTTAAAGTTCGTCTTCTACAAATCCCGAGTCTACAATATACATAAAGTACTCGTTACTAATTTATTCAAGTCGGTCCTTAACTAGTTCAAATGGTTTTATGTATTTTACTCGGTTTTTGTTATGTTTCCATTTTGAACGTTTTGTTCCGAGTTTTATTCTTAAGAAAGCAAACTAAGTTCATGGTCAGAATATTTAAGAGTATTTTATCAAGTTGGTGCTTTTAGTTTAACAAGTTATATCTTATACACTTGGTTTATACAAGTTCATTATCTCATACATACTTTACGGTTTTATAGATTCTAAACAGTGACTTCAAAACGTCATAACTCCTTCATTACTTAACATTTTGGGGTAAGACCAGTGAGGTTGGATTCCTTAATATGTCCTACAACTTTAAGTGTCAAATATTAACAGTCCAAAAACGACTCTAAGGCCTCTGAAATTTCTGTTTAGTAAAACGTGGCGGTTTCCGAGTCACAGAAAGTTTTGGGCTGGTTCGGGTGTTTTAATAGTCGAAATATTGGTTTACAAAAGGCCAACATGCATGTCTCTCATTAAAGTTTATCATAGTTAAATTTCAAGAATTTATCTTTAGTATAACTTTATTTACTAGTGGTCTATTTGAAAATGGTAGGTTCTCAACTATCAATCTAAAGAACAATATTTTATCAGATTTCCAGATTGTCACTTTGTGTTGCAAAAATCATATAAAATCAAATACTCAATATTATTGGACGAAACCAACTCCAGTAGGTCTAGTATTTAGTCTACCAACTTTTATGTTTATACCATATTAGCCAAAAATAGGTTTAAGATTTACTATTGGTCGGATCTTTAAATAGTGGTCAGAATATGAGTCACAAAATGTTTTTAAGTATATTACAAAGATTATAAATTCAAATGAGTTGATTCCAGGGCCTAATATACTCTATTTTCATTGCAGTTCATTGTGGTAAAAGGGTTTGTCCTCATTAATCTTTTAAGTTACTTTTTAAGACACAAACATTGAGACTAGCAGATTCGTTTGTCCAGAATCATGTTCTTTTGTATGATTTTTCATTTGCAAGATACTCAACGTATTATGACAAAATTTTGTACACTTATTAAAGACAGGAAGACCTACGACATATATTATTTTCATAGCAATAACACAAGTCTAAGTTGGATTTTTATTCTGTTAATTATCAACCTCCGGATTTGACACTTTGATGATTGTTATGTGCTTAAGTTCATGCATGCATTAATGGAAACTTGTTTAATTATTGTTCTATGATTTAAACTAAATGAATAGGTGTTATTAAGGTTAATAAACATAAAATGGTGGTTTAGACATTCTCACCAAGTGAGGATCTTGGTGCTAAGGCTAGATCCTCCTCCTTATGCTCCCTCCTTCTTCTTCTTCTTCCTCTTTTCGGTTTCTCTCTTTCTCCCTCCATCCTCTCTCTAATTTTTGTGTGTATGAGTGTAATTTTAGATCTGGTTGTGTGGTTTCAAATGAGGTCTTAATGTTTAATTAAGTGAGTTTTGAAAGGAGGAAAAAGGGAGACATGGGGAGGGGGAAATGACAACACAAGGGGGACAAAAAAGATGGGCTAGCAACATCACTTTGCATGCTTTGTCTAGGCACTTATTATGGGGTCTAGGCATGCTTAGGTTTGTCTCAAATTTCAGATTTGTGAAGCATAGAAGACGGTTTTGGGTGGCGGAAATTTTAAATGGCGCGACGGTCTATTACGCACACAATTGTTCGACGGTTTTTACCAATTACTAACGTCAATATTTTATTTGGTATACCTCATATTTTATTATGTACGAATTTTATTTTATAGATATATATTTATAATGTTCAGCATTAAGATTTTATTATTAATTAATTTCCCCAAAGTCGTACCCGATTCTCATCGAAGCGATAATTATATCGCCACTAGATCTTCCATTTTATCTTCATTGATTTCAGTCTATTAAAATCTTTTTTTTTGCTAATATTATTAATCTTTTTTTTTTTTTTTTTTTTATTTACGAATTTTACGGGTATTACACTTTCGGATACAAGCCACCAAAGTTTCAACAATTAGATGGAAAAGGCAACCCGAAACAACATATTGCCCACTTTTTTGAAACATGTAACAATGCAGGCGCCGATGGCGATCTTCTAGTAAAGCAATTCGTTCGCAGCCTTAAAGGAATGGCGTTCGACTGATACACTGATTTGGCGCACCAATCCATCGACAGTTGGGAGCAAATGGAAGAAGAGTTCTTAAACCGTTTCTACTGCACTCGTCGAGTTGTTTAGCATGGTCGAACTAACTAACACAAAGCAGAGGGAAGGAGAGTCCGTCATTGACTTCATAAACCGTTGGCGAGCACTAAGCTTAAAATACAAGGATCGTCTCTCCGAAATTTCAGCAGTGGAGATGTGCATCCAAGGCATGAACCGGGACTTGGTTTATATTCTTCAAGGAATTAAACCAAGGACATTTCAAGAATTGGCGACTCGAGCTCATGACATGGAGATAACCATCGCAAGTCATGGGGGACAACTTTTCCGCCACTAAAACCTTGCAAAAAAAATGGAGGATTTCCGATAAGCTATGACCACTGTCAATGTTGAGGTCACATCCTCCAATCAAAAATAAGACCTCCTTCAAATATTGGGGGCAAAGAAGCAAATTCACTCCTAAGCAAGAGGAAAAACTACCAACTCCAAGCTCCTAAGCAAGAGGATAAACAACAAGTCCAAGCTCTTGAGCACGAGCCTAAACTGCACGAAACCTTAAAAAAAAAACCTTAATAACGAAACTAAAAAAAAAAAAAAACATGAAATACGTTGGCTTGAGCTCTTGAAATGATTTCTCATTTTTACGAGTACGTAGGCAGCTTGAGTCTTACTCGAGTGTAGTCACACCTAAAAAAAAAACTCAAACTCAAACATCCTGGAGGCATTGTTTAGACGTCAAGTACCAAATTGTCACTCGATTCCTTCTTGCTCTATAATTTTGAAGTAAAGAAAGTGATGATCATTATTTATTTACACATTTTATGCTTCCCTTAGACACATATAACTTGATTTACCGTCTTTCCTTGCTTATTTCTATGCTATTTTAGCTAGAATATAGATTCTGCCGCTTCTGTTATGTTTTAATGCAGATTGGATGCTTATTTCTATGCTATTTTAGCTAGAATATAGGCACGGAAATCGAGAACGAAAGAGAAGAAATGAAGAAAATCGAAGAAACGAGCCTAAATGAAGGATGCTCGACCGAGCAGAAGGCCTTACTCGATCGAGTCGTGGTCATGGCTGCTTAATCGAGCAGATTCACTTTGCTCGATAGAGCAACCTAGCTTTTTGACGGGTTTTTCGTATTTTCCTAAACTAGTTAACCTAATTAATTAGATTTGTATTATAAAAGGAAAGCTCGTCTTTCACAATTAGCTATGCTTTTTATGCTTGGATGCTTGAATATTAGAAACCCTAATTTAGCTTGCTTTGCCTCTGGATTTTATTCATCAAGACTATTGCCTTTAGTTCAAGCTTGTAATCGGTATTCTTAAATCTTTCTTTGTTATTCAGTTAATTACCTTCTTGTTCTTTAATTATTCTTTGTTCATCCTTTCATTATTGTTAATCTTGTTTACTTTATTCATCATTGTTGTTATTAATATCGTTATGAGTAGCTAAATTCCTTTCTGGGGTTGAAAGGGGATCTAGGATTGTTAGAAGGGGTAGATTAATTAATTGAATTGCAATTGCATGGTTATCGTTTGATTATCATTTTAGTTCTAGTTGTTTGATTACTGACCAGGATTAATTAACTAGTCTCGCAAATTACGATTAACACTGACCGGGTTAAGACTAAGATAGGCTACGATAATTGAATAGAACTCGTTTAATGATAGCAATCGCATGTTAAATTGTAGATCTAAAGGGAATAATTGAGTCGACCGATCTTGTGACCTTAGATAACTTTATTGCATGATAGTTGATTACATCCTTACCCCTGAACAATAATCCTAGTGAACCTGAGACCCTAGACTTTTAATCTTATTGTTTTCAACCTTTTATTATTAGTTGTCATTGTTTATTATTAGTTGTTATTACTATTAGTTGTTATTGTTTGCTATTAGTTTAGAGCACAATCTCAAAACCCCGAAATTGTTACTTTAGAGACAAACCTAGTTTAACAGATTAGAATACTACCGCCTCCCTGTGGATTCGATACCTTGCTTACCGCTGATTATTAGTTAGTTGTGATTTAGGTTTACTTTGATTAAGGAGACGCGACATTACCCTTATCAGAAAGGCAAGGAGAAAGCCTACAAGCACTAAAGGCTTCAAAGTCTCATGGTGAAAATTTAGAGAAAAGCTTAAAAGCTCTAAATTTTCGTCAAAAAATGTCCAAAAATAGGCGAAGTCGATCGTAGAAAAAGCTTTCAAACACTAGTAGTACTAGGTCGTCAACTCAACTGATGCGAAAAATGATGAAAGCTCGCAAGCACCATATAATTTCATCAAAATAATCAAAGACATGCATATTCGGAGAAAGCTTCCAAGCACTAAGATTTGTCGTGTAAAGTCAAATGGCGAAGATTGGAGAAAGCCCATCGGACCAAGAATTCGTCAAAGATATCAAATCAAATATAGGCTTAGTCGGGATAAAGCTTCCAAGCACCCGACCTTTCTATAAAGTCTAGCAATTGATTCAAACAAATTTAAAGAACCTATGTAACACCCCACATTTGTTGAAGAGGTCCATTGATAAGTTTAAATGACTAGTGCTTAAAGGGATTGTAAGTACTACTCATATCAACAAAGTGCACTTTCTTTTCTGGTTGTCCATGCAAAAGAACTCAAAAGTTAAGCGTGCTTGACTGAGAGTAGTCTTAGGATGGGTGACCTCCTGGGAAGGTTCCCGGGATGTGCATGAGTGAGGACAAAATGCCTGGAAAGGACCCGTGTTGATCTGTGGGCCATGTACACAGCCTGGAGAGCTATCATGAGTGACCGCTCCCGACCCAAGGTTTGGGCCGGGGTGTTACAAATGGTATCAGAGCAACCCTGCGACCGTGTGGTGATGGAGGCAGTTGTTATACGCTCCATTGTGATCACCCACCTAGCGGGGGAGGATTCTGGGTTAGCGGTTATGCTCCCAGGCGCAACGAGGACGTTGCGTTCTTCAAGTGGGGGTGATTGTAACACCCCACATTTGTTGAAGAGGTACATTGATAAGTTTAAATGACTAGTGCTTAAAGGGATTGTAAGTACTACTCATATCAACAAAGTGCACTTTCTTTTCTGGTCATCCATGCAAAAGAACTCAAAAGTTAAGCGTGCTTGACTGAGAGTAGTCTTAGGATGGGTGACCTCCTGGGAAGGTTCCCGGGATGTGCATGAGTGAGGACAAAATGCGCTGGAAAGGACCCGTGTTGATCTGTGGGCCATGTACACAGCCTGGAGAGCTATCATGAGTGACCGCTCCCGACCCAAGGTTTGGGCCGGGGTGTTACAACCTAATTTGTCTAGACATCCGTATTTGGAGAAAAATTTTAAGCACCAAACTGATCACCGCAAAGTAACATGACGATTCATTTTGAAAAAAAAAAATGTCAAACACCAAAAAATTCATCAAAATTACAAAGCTAACAAAAAATGACCTCTCCATTTCAGCCTTTCAAAAAACAAAATTCAAGAATCAAATTATAACATTTGTCTTTACGACAACCATGGCCATTAACATTTCCCACAAAAAAAAATGATGACAAGATGATATGTGAAATCCTTTAAAAAAAAATCATGTCCATCAATCCATTGTTTTGGTTTCCGACAGCAAGACGATCTTCTCAGTCTAACTCTGTCAAAGAAGACATGGGCATTCCGTCAAGCTCATAAGCATGGAACCGCCGACGAAAGAATTTTACAAGGTGACGCCTGAAGGAGTTAGTATGCCCATATGTCCGTAATATTGTATAACTGATTAATTCTATGTGGCTACAATGTTCTGCTAGGAGCCGCTTGTAGTCTGAGTCCTAAATGAGTTGGGACTCGGGTAGTATTAGTCAGTCCTACAGGGTCACACACTAGATGAGTATTAAAGCAAAATTACTGTTCACGAGGTACTATTCACGGTTACTATTCACGCGCGTTTCAGTAAGTTACTGTTCATTAGTTTTGATTGTCGGATTTTGGCTTAAAAATAGTGTTTTTTGAGTATAAATGGCGTTCTAAACCAGACTGCATAGCAGGGTCGACGTTTTTAAGCCAAATTCTGACGTCTTGTTAGACTTTCAGGTGCTTTTTAATTTAAAATTATGATTTTTGTTTTTTTCATAATTGGTTTTGTGATTTAATCAATTTGATTGATTGATTCATTGTTACAATGGTTGTATTAATTTAATTTTGAATTTTATTAGTTTTATACATAGTATGATATGATCATGATACCTATGTTATTACGTTTTTGCATAAGATGTTCAAAAACTACAATTTTGAATTGTTGACGATTATGAATCGTTTTTGAAGTTCTTAACATGACTTGTTCTAATTTACAATTCCTTGTATATTACATTTGTATAATGTGATGTTTAATGATTAATTAAAGCTTTGTGTGTAAATTAGAACGGCTAGGTTTCCTTATACCTTTTTCCGTAAGAGAACTAGCGCCATGCTTAGGACCTTTGTCATGTTTGACTCCACCTTCCCTCGATTAAAATATTAAGTAATGTCCTTCCAAATTAACGACTGTAAAAACTTATATCGTTGGAAGTATTGTCTGCCAAAGTAGAGTACTCCTTCTATGTAAGCTGAGCAGGTGGGTAACAGTTATCCACACGTGAGATTTGGTACACTTAACAAAGTTATCAAAACAGTTTTGGACTTTGGGGCAAATAGTCAAGTCACATAAGATGTTACATGACGACTAGGAGTCGCATTTGATGCGATTGACATTTGATGGCTACCTTGATATGTGTAATTTGGGCGATGAGCCAAAGCTCACTCACGTTATATATGATTAGGGATCCTAGAATACTATGCACATATGAGGGTTATGTGTGTAGTGATTTTATCTTAAAATTGTTTAAGAATGTCGTGCAAATTGTGTGTCTTAAATCGGTTAAGATAATCACAGTTTATTAATATGTTGATTTAGTTTTGCATATGTTAATAGTTGTAATTTGTCATTGTTGTCATGTTTTTCAAATGGGTTTGAATCGTTCAAATTCATAGATTGGTTTTCTTTGAGAATTGTTCTCAATTATGCAAAGTGAGGTTTATCTTCAAAAGAGAATTTCTAGCGAACCATATACAATGCTAATGTATAGTTTAGACTATATAGCGAAAGTCATAAAGATGACAATTCGTACCATATATGTCGATTGTCTAAAATAATGGAATTGTTCACGCTTAGTGAGAAAAATATGTGAGATGATCCAGTTACTTCATTCGTCATTATTATGACATAATTATATTGATAATTTTTGAGTAATTAGATATCCTTATTATCAAAGGTTGATAACTGAAATTGTTTCAGTTATGTCTTAAGTTACAGTCAGTTCATTATGAATTGGGCACGTAAATTAAGCGAATTTCTCTCTAAGTGACATAAGATGTTGAAGACAATCGAGTCTTGTATCAAGAAGATTCAAAAACTAATGTTCTATGAGTTCATTAGCAAAGAGGCTTTCAGATATGAGCTTAGACACTGATAATGGTAAAGGGAAGGACAATCGTTGTCAAGGCCTACCTTAAGATCAATGTCTATAGGTATGGAAATCGTTTAGTAATTATCGTCATTAATGTAATGACAAATAGCATTGGAAAGGTAGCTCATAGAAATGTCTCGAAGATCTGCGAAAATTATTGAAGTATGACTTCAAACTGGAATTGCATGTTATAGAAGTAAAAGTTACTGCGATTATTCTATTATAAGGTATAAGATACCAAAGATGGTATTTACATTATGATGTAATGACCTGTGGTAGTAGAGACATGGTAAGGAATGTGATAAATCTACGTGTATAATGAACAAATGTTGTTGCATTTTGCGTATAATTTATTCATTTGAATGTTATATTGTTCAAAACTAGATTTGAATAAAAGTTATTCATACAATGTCATTAGTATAATGTTAATTCTTTTCATGTTTAAACATAAATTGAATTAATATTTTATAAAGAACAAATGTTGTTTTTTTTTCTGGTTAAGACAATTTTAGTTTTGTTCAATCTAATCTATAACATGTAATGCAAAGATTTCAAGTCTTATGACCCAAGTTTCACACGCTTACAACAATGTCTTTTGAGCCATGAAACGAGAAACACGTGTAGAAGTTCCATGATGATGGACTTCTAAGCATTATTGATTTGGATCAATTAAGGCAAGTGTAGTTTGTTTATATGCTAAAAGGATTTAAGGTGCTCTAACTAGTTGTAGTAAGAGGGCGACCAACTAGTTTGATCACACATATTCAGATATGTGTGAGTTGAATAAGTCATGTTGCTAAGGTATGAGATTATAATACTTTAAATTACTATTTTCTGTAATTATGCAGATGTTCATATGATGAACATAAAGTCTGATTGTTTTAAAAGTTTGAAATAGAATCAGATTGAAGTAAGAGATCAACTTAGGAAGTCGATCAATATTTTTCGATTTGATCGAAAGGAGAAGCTTAAATCAAGTGTTTATGATCATCATAATAGTAATGAAATTGTTTCACTACTAGTCTTAATGAGACAGTGTAAGTTTCACTATAAGAATATTAGAGAAAAATTGTTTTCTTTAAAGGACATCACAAGCTAAGTTAGTTTGAGGTCTTTTGGGAATGTCCCGAAGACATAACCAAGCGGGTTAGACCCAAATGGGAAATATCATACTATTTATATTTGATGATGAGCGTTTTCTTAATAATTGTGGAATGTTATGTCTTATAAGAGAATAAGAACTTTATTTTGATAAGGTTCTATCTATGACGAGTCATGCAGATCTCGTTATTTTTGGAGTTATGCGCTCTAAAGTATCTTGGTACACAATTTTTAAATTGTTTCTATCTAGGTCAATGAAAATATATTACATATAAGATATGTGCTTGGAATGGTTCCTATTATATTTTATTGATATTTGAGACTTTTAAATGTTAAGAAAACAGTTTTCTGAAATTTAGTCTCGAATTTCTTACATATACTTTACGGGGTATTCTAAGATAGAATATCAAATCTACCCTTCATTCCAGTACAAAGTGTTTGTCACTTGGAATGATTCTTTAATGAGAATTGTGTCTATAAAGAAACAGTGGGAGTAGAATAATCCTGGAAAGGTAAAGAATCGCATGATTCTTCTTCAAATGTTGAAGGAGATAGGTAAAATCCATGAAGGTTCATGGATGTATCACTTGTGATTAAGCCCCGCATAAGTTTGACTTTTAAAGGAAGCAATGATAGGCTCCAACTCTAAAAGCGTAAAATGGCTTGAGGCCATGAATCCAAAATGGTTTCATGTATCATTACAAAGTATGGACTTTGATTGATAGACCCGGTGGTGTCACAACCATATAGTGTTTGGATTCTCCTAGCAAATGTCATTATTCATGAGATGAGTTTGACAGGAGGCGTACGTGAATAATATAGTTTTCCTTAAATGGAAATATGCAATAAGTTGTGTAAGACACATCTTAATATTCATGTAATTATAGTGCGCTAGGTAAATGAAAAAGTTTTAAAGATTTATTTATAGACCGAAACAAGTATCTAAAAGTTGGAATCTTCGATCTCAACAAAGTAATTCAAAATGGTTTTGATTTCTTTGAGATGATGAGAGTATTGTGTATACAAGGAAACTAGTGGGAGTAAACTCTCTTTTATGATTGGTATGTAGTTGACATACGTATTCAAGAAGCGACATTTTGTTGTCTCGTGGAGACTTATTAGCAAAAATGTTGTTTATTATGCGCTCGTATGACGAGTAGATTACCG
The DNA here is from genome assembly GCA_022085475.1 of Heliosperma pusillum. Classification (NCBI taxonomy): domain Eukaryota; kingdom Viridiplantae; phylum Streptophyta; class Magnoliopsida; order Caryophyllales; family Caryophyllaceae; genus Heliosperma; species Heliosperma pusillum. The sequence goes on from JAIUZE010070257.1 coordinate 52,154, forward strand.
GTCTAGTCCTTGTGACTGTAATGAATGACATGTGAAAATCTTCATATTAAAGAACCAAGAAAGTGTTCTTCTTGTGATGAAGTAATCATTGTAAGCGTGTTACATTGATATCAACTTCAAATAGACAAGTATGGTTCCCGATTGTAATCTGGACACATTTTGTTTATATGAAAAGTAATTGCATGCTGAAATGGTTTCAAGCACGTTGCTATGACTAATTTTACAACAAAAATGAGTACTTTGTTGCTTATGAAGCATCAAATAGAGTACTTGGTTTGAAAAATCAAAGCTATACACACTATATACTTTGTTGCTTATGAAGAAACAAAGAGTACATTTGATTTATGAATCAAACGCGTGTTATTGAGTTTACTTTATTTAGATAAGGTAAAATAAACATATGCAAGATAATGACCGATGCAATGGTTGCATGTCCCGCACAAAACCTCTTTCGCGGCTATAATATGAAAAGTCATAATCCTGCGATTTGTATAAGACGCATTAGCGAGTGGTCTTAATACTACCGAGAGGTCTTCATTTCAGTGGGAGGTTATGTTCGACATGATTGATACGTTTGTATGACATGTTTCTTTTATATGATAAAAGAATTGATTTTGCATTTAATTATGATATAATTGAATGTTTGTCCCAAAATAGTATACATTGTTTAAACAGATTACCAAGTGCGTGACTTGGTTATGGAACTCTGTTTTATAAGATAATGTATTTATATAAGTCTCTAATCATGGCATAGTGAAAGGGACACTTATGCCTTATAATGATTAGTATGTGAGTTGGTTGATGACTATGTTCCGTAAGTCATTGATATTGCGATATCAAACCAGGCACATTGATACATGTTAGGAATATGTATTAGACGGACCCGTCAAAGAACTTTGTTAAGGTTTCGCTTAGTGTCAACAAAGTTTCTTTCACCGTAATTGGTAGTCTTTAGACCTGAGTCTTTCACTATTCTGTACATGTGAAGTGCTAGTTTTGACATCACCAAACGTCAACCGTGACTGGTGCTATAAAGGTGATGGTTGGACTTGTCATGGAACATGTGATAGGATGTGGTTAGACAAGATGGGATTTGCTCCTTCTTTGTGAAAGAAGTTTATCATCTTCGGCCTCTCGAAGAGTGTGAATTGTATCAGTGCATGGCCATGCCCAGACGAGGTGAAAGTCAGTCGTCTGTTGTAACAATTCAGCTCAGAAATTCGAGAAAAGAGATTGAGATTTATAGGGATGATACTTCGCCTACCCTATTCTCATCTGAAGAGATAGAAGCAAAGAGATTATGGTGCCTTATAGGACATAAGTGCAAGTGGGAGACTGAAGGAGTTAGTATGCCCATATGTCCGTAATATTGTATAACTGATTAATTCTATGTGGCTACAATGTTCTGCTAGGAGCCGCTTGTAGTCTGAGTCCTAAATGAGTTGGGACTCGGGTAGTATTAGTCAGTCCTACAGGGTCACACACTAGATGAGTTTTGGGCAATATTATAATTAATATTGATTAATTATTAAAGGAATAAGAATAATATTTATTATTCTTATTATACTTTCCTAATCCTAGATGGTCTAGGATTCCTTGAACTCCCTATATAAAGAGATATAGAGGGAGGTGTTTATTATGAGTTTTTCTAGAGAACAAAATCTCAAGGGAACTAATAGGGAAGGAAATTGCCCATAAAGTTTGTACTAGCATACACACTCATATTGTGAGACGCAACACTTGGGGCGTTACTGTGAGACGGTCTCACGGATTATATTATTATTCACGAAGCTGCGATTTGGGTTTTATTATACTTCTTTTATTAGCATATTATTGGAATTCTTCCGCATCCAAGTAAGTTTGCTAATCACCCTTTTTTTTGTTTAATCTTAATACTTAACATGCATGAGATCTTGGGAATTCTGTAATTCAAATCTGTTGAAAATCGTTACAGAACCCTTCAACGCCATCTAGACGAGAGCAACATGGCGACTATATCTTTGCGGGCAAGATGACTTCATCTTGAGCAACATGACAACTTTGTCTTCATGGTGATGATGGCCTTAGGTTGATCGGCACGGTATATACTGGCTTAATATTTATGGGTGTCGTGGTTTCACCTCGGACGACAGAATGGCTCCACGACATTAATGTTCCTGCTATCAAAGAAAAAGAAAAGCAAATAGAAGTGGCGGATCATGAGCAGGGCTTGCTCTGAAACAGAGGCGTCGCAATCAAGCTTGAAACGGAGCCAACAACGGTGAAATAGACGACTTTTGTGTGGCCTGGCCGTATACAGTGTCGTCCTTGCTTGGTGATAGTCAAAGAGCGGCGCCAATCTGGACTCCAACGAATCAAGTAATGACTCTTTTACGGTGAGTCGACGGTGTCCGTAAAAGTCGCCATGGCATCATGGTTCAATGTCTACTACGTAAGGTGGCTTCGTCTTGCTGCGCATCACGACTCCACGTCGGGCAAGAGAGTGGCTCCATGATGTTATGGAGTACCTGCACATATCGAAAGAAAAAAATACAGCCAAGTTGACATAGTTGGCGGCATCCCAGATTTTACGCCACAAGGTGACCAATCGAAGGCGTCAAGACTCGTCTGCTTCACCTTAATTAACATGGCGACTCCGTCTTTCATTATGGGATATCATGGCTTCAACCCTTCAACTTATTTGACGTGATAGATTCATCCCGAACCAGATGGTGGCTCCGCTCCATAGGTTCGACTATAAGACGGTCTTCAGTCTCCGTTTGGTTGATTTTGTCATGCCCCATCAGTGGCGTGGCATCACTGGTTCGTCTCGTAAACGTCGTCATATCTCTGGCTCGTCTCATCAGGGTTGTAATATCTTTGGCTCACCTCCTTGATGCCCTGACGCCTCCGACTCGGCTTCATTTGTGTCTTCGGTTGAGTGCTATGAGGAATCCTGTTGGCTATGGGGAGGAGAACACTATTCTCATACCCTTCATTTATATGTGAACAATGGAGTTAAATTTGGAACCAAAATAAAAAATTGTTCCACATTAACTATTCTTTCCTTAGCAAATAGGTTGAGTTTTGGGAAGCATTGATTTGGGGGAAGAAGGTTTCACAGGAAGGGAAAGTTCTAAAAGAACAATATAAAAAGAACTAGGCGATAAAATAAATAAAGGTGAATGAGCTTTGGGAAAGTAGACCCTTCATTAACTCACATTCTCACAAAATGCTACTGTTTCCAATTGACTTGGTTTGGGTGAAAGATTTTGGGCCAAGTCAATCAAGCAATCAAGGTCAACGTAAAATGCACCTATACAAATAACAACAAATGGCGTGGGTAATTGGAACAAAATCGATAAGCCAAACAAATGCTTGGATTCAGATGAATTTGTAGACTTGCAACTTGGTAAATCAAGACCCGGTCATCCTTAAACACTCAAATTGTGTACATGACCGAGTCTCGAGGGGGCAATTTGTAGGCACAGATTTGTATACGTGCCACGTCGGAAGTCAAAGTCAAAATGTTGACCCGTCAAAGAAGATGTAAACTAAAATAATTTATTTGGACAAAATTAAATTATATTAGTCCATTTTAGTTATTTTAATCTTGCCCGTTTCTTAAAGTGACAAAACCCGTCAAATGGGTCAAATTCACTAAGACGGGTCAATCTCGCCTAGATGGGTCAAACATACTCAAATGGGCTGAAATGACTAGCAAGTCCAAACCCACCAAGTCTTAGGGTTCAAGAGGCTATTCTCTATAAATAGAGAGAGCTCATCTTGTAACAACCCGAAAAGTACCCAATTTTTCTAGTAAAAATGTTTTACGAATACTTTTCAGCAAAGTTAAGTTTTAAAATAGAATTTATTGTTTCGAGTCGTATTTGGAAATTCCGAGTTCGTATTTGGAATTTCTGCGAGATTTCATTAGAATCCCGTTTTAAAGTCATCTTTGACTTTTCTTGACTTTTAAGTCGTCTTTGACTTTTCTTGACTTTTTAAGTCGTCATTGACTTTTCTTGACTTTTAAGTCGTCATAAACTTTTCTTGACTTTTAAGTCATCTTTGACTTTTCTTGACTTTTAAGTCGACTTTGACTTTCGTTGACTTTTTCCGACTCGCCTTGTAATTTTGAAGACCGAAATTTTATTTAAAAAAATAATATTTTTAATTTATTTTTATTAAGATTTATTAGGATTTATGATAATTTAATATAATTATTTTGAATTTATTCGGAATTAAAGAGAGGGTTTTACGTTTTAAACCCGAGCGTCATTTAACTATTCCCGAGTCATCTTAAATCCCGAAACAAACCCGAAACTCGACTTTGGCATGAGTCACACGCCCCATGTCATCTTTTTCCACTCACTTAGGATATTTTCATTCTTTTGATTAATCTAATAATAATATCTTGGATATTTATTACTTTATCGATCCGTTAACTTAAACTCGCAAATCGCTTCAAAAACAGACCCGATTCTTCTAACATCACACGGCTCCCTCTCCTCTAATAGGACTAGATATTTTCTTTCTTTTTCATTACAATAACATAATATCTAGATATTTGGTTTAATTAACTTAATATCTAATTATATCTAATTAATTACCTTAATTAATTATAAAACCCGAGTCAATTCCGTAACAACAATTTCAAAACCCGACTCCATATTTCCTCTATATGTACACGGCCCAATCACCCAACATTACTCACTAACTACCTTTTCATTTTACAATAAATCAACTTAAGATTAAATTAATACTTTCTTTAATCGTTCTTCATCGTTCTTCGTCGTTCTTCATCGTTCTTCGTCGTTCTTGAGCAAAATCGTCATAAAACCTTCATTTCTTATTCAAATCCGTCCTAACTTATATTTCTAGAATCTCCTCTTCGCTCTCCATCTTCAAGTACGGTTTATTTTCAATTCCGACAAAATCGTTTTCAACACTTAATTATGGAAAATCAAGTTTAATTCTAAACATATTATTCTTGTCATTTCTTATAGGGGAAAGTTTTGAAGACAGAGTTTGGTGACTCGTATATATTAGGAGAGAGATAGTAGACAGGGTTCTTTCTTTACTTATTATTTTTGGTGCTACTTGATTTTGCTAGCTAAGGTAACGATTCCGATTTACTCGACGAATAAATGTCACAAATCTTTTGTTTTAGTTCATGTTATTATGATTTACGGTTTTAATTAGTAACATGATAAGTTGTTATTTTTATTATGTTGTATGAATTTTTGATATGTTTAGTGTTCTTGATAAATTTGGATGATGGTTCAAAATCATGATTTTTGTATGGATGATGGTTGAATTGGTTGTTAAAATGGTTGTTTGTTAATTAAAACATGTTGGAATTAATTTGGTGTTTGTGGTGGTTGGAACCGTGGAGAATGGCCGGAAAAACCAGCCCAAACCAGGCCGGTTTAGGCCGGTTCAGGCCCGGTCCAGGCCGGTCTGGATTGGTCCATGGTTGGTCCGTTGGTCTTGTGTCGATACTTGATTGTTTGGTTGTTGTTTTGACGGGTTTTAAATATGTTAAGCATGCGGGAAATATTAAGAAATGGTTTTTAGTAAAGTCGAATAAAACAGCCAAAACAGCCCAAACCAGGCCCGTGGGCCCAGTCCAGGCCGTGTCAAATTCGGCCCAAGTCAGCCCATGAGTTTCCTCCTTGGTCTTGTGACGGTTTTTGAGTTATTGCCATTTTATCGTGTTTTGTAATATTTAGCAAGTGAGAAATTTTAATAAGTAAATTATTTAATTAAAAGTATTTTTCATAATATTATAATTCCTCACATGTTAGAAATTATAATACGAGATTATAGTTTAATTCGATATCCTTTAAGTCATGCGGGTTTTCGTAAGATTTAATAATTCACATGTTAGAAGTTTTAATAAAATAACATGTAATGAATATGTGGATTTTTATGTCTAAGTCTAATTGGTAAAGACTCTGTTTCTAGCCGGTTTGACCAAACGGGTTTGGTCAAACTAAGATCTAGTCAGCCCCGTTTTGACTGATGACCCGACGCGGGACTCGGGTCGGGGATTTGTCTTCAAGTAAGGTTGTATTTAATTAATGAATTAGCCTTAGTAGATATGAGGCGATATGAGATTTGAATATGATTTATATGCAATTAGTCACATGATAGGAAGTTTTTCCCGTGACTGTTTGATTGTATGATATATGTCGTGTTGACTAAGTACCCATAGAGAATTATGAGTAAATGGCGTCTTGACCATTCTAATTCTAAATGAGTATCTTGGACCATGTCATAGATAGGCTTTACTGTCTTTAACGAGTATATGTTCACTTGTTGATAGCTTTTGTGTCACGGCCTGGGGGGCTTATCTCTAAGTCGGGGCATGGCTGCCTAAAAGAGTTACACTTTGGGAAATGGAGCCAGCTTTTAGGACTAGCCAACTTCTTCTCTGCTTAGGGGGTCGCCTAGTAGAGTTTCTCATGTAATGTTTTGTCATGGGACGGGGAATGGAATAGCTGTTGTCGCTAGGTCTGATCAGTCTAGGACTAGGATGTTTTCCTACCTTGTGGTATAGCCTCGAGTTACAGAAGTCGACTATTGACGGTGCTAAGAACTTATGCCTGTTTCTAGACGTATTGGTCTTTCATGTTTGATGATTCTATGAATCTTAGAAGTTGAGATGCAAGCCGGCTAAGGTTGATAGAGTTTGGATTACCGGTTGTTAACTGATTCACATGATATTATGTTTGATTAGGGTTTGAGTGTATCATGGCCATGTTAACAGTAACCTCTGAGCTAGCATACCAGCTTCCCTACCTCGTGTTATAGATTAATAACGGTTTCACATGATAGCTTTCATATGTTAGGTTATATGTTAGTTATTTGTTTCATAACATGAAAAGCATATCGTATATGTTAAGTTTTGTATTTTCCATATACATTGCTTTTATGTTATTCATGTTTAATTAAACTCGACATTTCGTGGCTGGGAGAACTCGGAGTTACTCCCCACTGACTGTGGCTTCCGTGTTTATATTTAATGAGGTTGGCAGGTTTGTGATGCATACTTGGGTACATTGACGAGCTAGCGAGCGAAGTATTTACATTGGACCTATATTCGGTTCTTAGGATTGTATATTATTATACACTCTTTTATTTCCGTATTTATACGGGAGATATGTCTCCCGTTTTGGATAATTCTTATGTATAATATTATTTTCCTTTTGTTATGAAACTTTTTATTTCAGACACCTTCATTATGTATTTAAATTATTTTTTTCTTTCCGCAAAGTGAGGGTGTCACAGATGAATGGGCTCCCCATTCCAATTCTATAATCCATAACAACCGAGCATTCATTATCCAAAGCTTGCAACGAACATTTCTCAATTTCAAACTATGATTCCTTAAGAATAAAAGAGAATTAATAATCCCAAACCGCAAATGACCACTCACTTGGAAATCAAACAACCATTCAAATCATCTATTTCATCTAAAACTCAAAATGAATCGATTTTCATTGATGACAAAACTCCTCAACTTTGGGTACCAACTCAATTACCCTAAAGCAAAGTCTCTTTTAGAATCCACCAATTAGAGACATCTAATTCCCAAATGATATCCCAAGCAACCGTTATAATACCCAACATCAACAAACTATTATCATGATCAACTCAATTTTCAAAACAACACTACAATACCAAACTCCGAATCTAACATCACCAAGAGAGGATACATTATCACTATTCGGATTCATCCTAGAGCTTAAGTCTTATTTCTCATGATCAAATACAACCTGAACTTTGCTCAATCCAAAGACACATCTTCTAACTAAAGAATTCCAAAATACATTACTCTTACTCTCTGAGCCTTACAAACGGAATATCCAATCCACTAAGGAAAAGATGAAGCAGCAACGAGATAGGAAACGATAAGAAATCTCAAGGAGAACACGAGAATAAACTCAGGCACGAGATTAAAAGAGAAGAACGCTGAAAATAACGAGGGCATGAAAGAGACAAAGCAGATAGTAGAGTTATGAAGATATCCGCGTAAGAAATAAGATACGAGTATGCGATTTCTTAAAGATCAATCTTTACAAAAGCATTCAAGAATGGAAATGAAAAGGGACAATGGCACGGGTAATGGTTTAAGGGTTAATCCACAAAATTTCTCCTTTCAAACTTAATGCGATAATAAAACCACTTAATTATTCCTTTACAAAGGCCTCTTACAAGGGACCATCATACCACGAGCAATCATCAAAGTAAGGTACACCTAGACTTGATAAATCGACTACAACCCAATTCATCCATCCTTTCATATCACACGGATCCACAATTGCGGAATTGTAACTCAAGTATAATAACATTCCTTTAGCTCAAATATTCAACACAACCTCAAGGTTTCTTTAATTGAAGGACTAACAAATACTCTCTTATACTCGGCCATTTTCAAGTCTATAGCCCACGAGTTCATTATTATCAAAGTACAACATCAAGCCAAACATCATCATTAACATCCCAAGGTATATCCACCATAGATCACATCATCGAATCTCGCTCATATCTATACTCCTCAAGTAATATGGTTCAACTTACAACGAAACCTTACTACTTCAAACAAGTCTCCGATACCCTAAGATAAGATCATATTTTTAAATCCAAGAATTATAGCCAAAAGCTTTTCCACCAAGCCTATACTCACAAACACACAAAAGGAAACCACAAGACGTCACTAAATCTCAAAAGCAATTCGCACCTTAAGATATCATTCAAAACTTCTTATTTACACCAATTAGATCTATCATAAGCATGGTCTTTAAAACAATACAAAACTTCTAAGTCCAAAAGACTAAACTACTAATGAGTTAAGCAGTCATAACCAACTCATTCGACCTTACACCATCGAATATCATGAACTATTTACACATTAGTCATGACAAGCATCAAGCATTAAAATCATCAAACTTATCTTACTACCTTTTCTTAGAGATACAACCAATCATCAATATAGGGTGAATTTAGATCTACACCATTTTCCTCAAATCACAAATTCATTCTAACAACACTAATATTCCACAAAATTTCAAGTTCTTCCGACCAAGTATAATATACCACCAACAAATGGGTATGACATCCACAAAAATGTTAGAAAAGGAAAGTAAGGATACCAATGGTAAGATGGAGGAAACTATCAAGAGTAATTTCCGAGAGGCAAACAAAATGGAAGAGAAAGAAGCACCTAAATAAAAGGAAGAGAGCATAATACAATAAGGATGAGAGAATTCATAGATGAAGAAGAAATACACTTCAATTAGGCTTGTAAATCTTCAAATCTTCGGTAGGGGATACTTCTTCTAGGTAACACAATGATCTACCTTAAGACGGTAGATACAAACAAACATAACATCACTCAACACAATCAACAAACAAGTTAGAACCTAACAAACATCAAGTACACCAAGACTACCAAGTAAAGTCCTTAATTTCTACCCATCTCTCATTATTATTTCAAGGTCAAGTAGTTTAAGTTTAGGGTTCACGTGTGTGCGTCGGGAGCGATAAAGCTCTGATCCCAACTGTGACAACCCTCGCGAATGCGGAAATATAAAACATACAAGCATGTGAATTATATAGCGGAAATAGGTAGTTTTAAAAA